>CM042421.1:1535802-1538302 GCA_023634145.1 Thymallus thymallus
GGAATCATGTAGTAACCAAGAAAGTGTTAAACAAATTTGAGATTCTTCAGAGTAGCCACCCTTTGCCTTGATGACAGCTTTGGCATTCTCTCAACCAGCTTCATGAGGTAGTCACCTGGAATGTATTTCAATGAATAGTTGTGCCTTGTTAAAAGTGTGGCATTTCATTCCTTTTTAATGCGTTTGAGCCAATAAATTGTGTGACAAAGTAGGGGTGGTAAACAGAAGATCATATTATGGCAAAAAAAAGCTCAAATAAGCAAAGAGAAACGGCAGTCCATCATTACTTTAAGTCAATCCGGAAAATTTCAAGAACTTTGAACGTTTCTTCAAGTCGCAAAAACCATCAAGTGCTATGATGAAACTGTCTGTCATGAGGACCGCCACAGGAATGGAAGACCCAGAGTTTCCTCTGCTGCAGAGGATACGTTCATTAGAGTTACCAGCCTCAGAAATTGCAGCCCAAATAAATTCTTCACAGAGTTCAAGTAACAGACACATCTCAACATCAGCTGTTCAGAGGAGACATGTTTTCCACCCCCCCCCCCCTAACTTTACAGAATTCAAAATGACAAAACTTTTCTTTAATTATTAGTTTTTTCATTCATGAGTACGATGGCTCACTCTTCATTCTTGGCATTTCCCACTTTGCCAATTAAGTAATCATTAAAATAATTGGCAACATCAGATGGTTTTGTGATGAATAAGCCATCTGATTGGATGAAAGATGGAGTTGAATTTGTCTTTCTGCCAATCATTTAATTTAAAGTACTCCAACGTTTTTTTTCCATCATTCTTTATATCATTGATCTTGGCTTCATAATACAATTTCTTCTTTTTGTTGAGTTTAGTCACATAATTTCTCAATTTGCATTAAGTCAGACAGTCATATGTGTCATCTATAAGTCTTTGCTAGGTAAATCTCTGCCTTATCTCAGCTCGCTGGTCACCATAGCAACACCCGCCCGTAGCATGTGCTCCAGCAGGTATATTTCACTGGTCACCCCCAACGCCAACACCTCCTTTGGCCGCCTTGGAAAGAAACGTCTTGAATGACGAATCCATCCTTGCATTGCTGCTACCTCCATCTGGTCACAGGCCTCCTCCATGGCTTGGATGAGGGGTACCTCAGCCTGGAGACGGAGATCATATACCTTCCACCGCCATGCCGAGAAAAACTCTTCTATAGGGTTGAGGAATGGAGAGTATGGCGGAAGATATAGGACGGTGAAATGTGGATGTTGCTGAAACCAGTTCTGAACCAGAGCAGAGCGGTGGAAAGACACATCGATTTGATTTGCTGCTGTTATGTTGTGCAATTGGTCCAGGAATGTAAGTATGAGTGCTGTGTTGTAAGGGCCCATATGGGCATGGCGGTGGAGAACCCCATTTTGTGTAATGGCTGCACAGAGTGTTATATTACCCCCACGTTGCCCTGGGACATTGACTATAGCCCTGTGTCCAATGATGTTTCTTCCCCTCCTTCGTGTTCTCGTCAGGTTGAACCCAGCCTCATCTACGTAAATGAACTCATGCTGGATCTCCTCTCCATCCATTCGTAAAACTCCCTGAAGAACAGTGTCAGGCAAAATTGTTTAGTTCAGTGTAGTTCTAGTATACATATTACAGTACAGTAAAAGATTATGAGACAGTATGCAAGATCACACTGCTAAAGTGAATACATACCTCTGCATAATCATGCCGCAGTCGTTTCACCCTTTCGGAATTGCGCTCAAAAGGCACTCGATAAATTTGCTTCATTTGAATATGTTTTTTTTTTAGGATGCGTGCCAGTGTTGATGTTGAGACCTGATGGATATCGTTGAAACTGGCGTGGTTATTGACAATGTTAGCTTGGAGCTGATTGAGTGTTATAGCATTGTTGGCCAAAACCATGTTTACTATCTCCCTCTCTTGCTGTTCTGTGAACATAGGAGGCCTTCCCCCTTGTCGTTCCTGACCCTCAATCCTATGTAGAAAAAAAAACAGTATACAATAGTACAGTAATTTCACAGGAAAAGGTAACAGAAGTGCTGATAGTGCATAGAATACAGTACTGTAAGCAGTTACTGAAACCGTGCAGATGTTTTTGATATGATGATATTTCTACAATACCTATTTTCCAGTCGAAATGTTCTTATCACACTTGCCACTGTGTATCGGCTTAGATTTGGCTGTACTCGCAGTCCAGCCTCCCTCCTCCTCCTCCTCCTCCTCCTCCTCCTCCTCCTCCTCCTCCTCCTCCTCCTCCTCCTCCTCCTCGTCCTCGTCCTCCTTGTCCTCCTCCTCGTTCTCCTCCTCGTCTACCTCCTCGTCCTCCTCCTTGTCTTACTCTTTCTCTGACTCTTTCCATTGTGCTTGAAGACCGATGAACTCACCTGCTGCTTTTTATAGTGCTTATACACCTGATTGGTGTGTCTACAATTAAGCAAACAAGTGTTTGCACACCTGATGACTGTGTTGAACCAATTGGTTGGACGGTGTGGTAATTTGACAGTCA
>CM042421.1:1545802-1598302 GCA_023634145.1 Thymallus thymallus
TTAGTTTCACTTGGCACTACTGGTGCTGTCCATACACGCCCATCTGTGTCTGTAAGAAAGGAAGGTGGGAGGGAGGGTCAGCGGGTTGCTGGGAATGTCTCGTGTTATTTTGGCTCCTCTCCCTTCAATAACCCCTCTGTTCCTATCTCCCCCTTCTCAAGACACTCTCAAGAAGCTCCCAAGTCAAGGTTCTCATGTGTCAGAGGGGGAAGGCAGGGGGGTGATGGGTATTAGAGAGGGGGAAGGCAGGGGGGTGATGGGTATTAGAGAGGGGGAAGGCAGGGGGTGATGGGTATTAGAGAGGGGGAAGGCAGGAGGGTGATGGGTATTAGAGAGGGTTGAAGGCAGGGGGTGATGGGTATTAGAGAGGGGGAAGGCAGGGGGTGATGGGTATTAGAGAGGGGGAAGGCAGGGGGTGATGGGTATTAGAGAGGGGGAAGGCAGGGGGTGATGGGTATTAGAGAGGGGGAAGGCAGGGGGTGATGGGTATTAGAGAGGGTTGAAGGCAGGGGGTGATGGGTATTAGAGAGGGTTGAAGGCAGGGGTGATGGGTATTAGAGAGGGGGAAGGCAGGGGGTGATGGGTATTAGAGAGGGTTGAAGGCAGGGGGTGATGGGTATTAGAGAGGGTTGAAGGCAGGGGGTGATGGGTATTAGAGAGGGTTGAAGGCAGGGGTTGATGGGTATTAGAGAGGGTTGAAGGCAGGGGGTGATGTTATTAGAGAGGGGGAAGGCAGGGGGTGATGGGTATTAGAGAGGTTTGAAGGCAGGGGGTGATGGGTATTAGAGAGGGTTGAAGGCAGGGGGTGATGGGTATTAGAGAGGGTTGAAGGCAGGGGGTGATGGGTATTAGAGAGGGTTGAAGGCAGGGGGTGATGGGTATTAGAGATGGTTGAAGGCAGGGGGTGATGGGTATTAGAGAGGGGGAAGGCAGGGGGTGATGGGTATTAGAGAGGGTTGAAGGCAGGGGGTGATGGGTATTAGAGAGGGTTGAAGGCAGGGGGTGATGGGTATTAGAGAGGGTTGAAGGCAGGGGGTGATGGGTATTAGAGAGGGTTGAAGGCAGGGGGTGATGGGTATTAGAGAGGGTTGAAGGCAGGGGGTGATGGGTATTAGAGAGGGTTGAAGGCAGGGGGTGATGGGTATTAGAGAGGGTTGAAGGCAGGGGGTGATGGGTATTAGAGAGGGTTGAAGGCAGGGGGTGATGGGTATTAGAGAGGGTTGAAGGCAGGAGGTTGATGGGTATTAGAGAGGGTTGAAGGCAGGGGGTGATGGGTATTAGAGAGGGTTGAAGGCAGGGGGTGATGGGTATTAGAGAGGGTTGAAGGCAGGGGGTGATGGGTATTAGAGAGGGTTGAAGGCAGGGGGTGATGGGTATTAGAGAGGGTTGAAGGCAGGGGGTGATGGGTATTAGAGAGGGTTGAAGGCAGGGGGTGATGGGTATTAGAGAGGGTTGAAGGCAGGGGTTGATGGGTATTAGAGAGGGTTGAAGGCAGGGGGTGATGGGTATTAGAGAGGGTTGAAGGCAGGGGGTGATGGGTATTAGAGAGGGTTGAAGGCAGGGGGTGATGGGTATTAGAGAGGGGGAGGCATTGGGTTGGTTTCTGTAAGAGGGACTCCCTAGGTAAATACTTGTTCTGGAGTTTAACTGTAAATCTCACTCAGAAGGAGTTTGATTTTTTTAAATTCTTATTTATTACCTTTGACCCCCAACTTTAAAGGACTTTTTAGTCACTTCCCACTGTAGAGCATTTCTGTCAAGAATTTTACTGTAAAAAGCAATTAACAAAGGTACGTGTGTGTGTCAGATGTTAATAGGGTTACATAGTGTTGTGTGTGTATGCAGTGTTTTACAGCAGTGTGTGGATTGCTCAGGAAGTTAACAGTACTAATTAATCCTAGCCTATAATTAAGCAGCTGTGTCTCTGAGAGGGAACTCTAGGGGTGTCCTCCTTCCCGCCCTCTCTCTCTATCTGTGTGTATGTGTCTACTTAAATCCTTCTGTCTTCCAAGCAGAGCTCAGCACCAGCGATAATCTCACACTCACAGAGAGCTCTCTCCCTAACACCCCCTCAGTAACTCACTTCCACACTCACAGAGAGCTCTCTCCCTAACACCCCCTCAGTAACTCACTTCCACACTCACAGAGAGCTCTCTCCCTAACACCCCCTCAGTAACTCACTTCCACACTCACAGAGAGCTCTCTCCCTAACACCCCCTCAGTAACTCACTTCCACACCCACACTCACAGAGAGCTCTCTCCCTAACACCCCCTCAGTAACTCACTTCCACACTCACAGAGAGCTCTCTCCCTAACACCCCCTCAGTAACTCACTTCCACACTCACAGAGAGCTCTCTCCCTAACACCCCCTCAGTAACTCACTTCCACACTCACAGAGAGCTCTCTCCCTAACACCCCCTCAGTAACTCACTTCCACACTCACAGAGAGCTCTCTCCCTAACACCCCCTCAGTAACTCACTTCCACACTCACAGAGAGCTCTCTCCCTAACACCCCCTCAGTAACTCACTTCCACACTCACAGAGAGCTCTCTCCCTAACACCCCCTCAGTAACTCACTTCCACACTCACACTCACAGAGAGCTCTCTCCCTAACACCCCCTCAGTAACTCACTTCCACACTCACAGAGAGCTCTCTCCCTAACACCCCCTCAGTAACTCACTTCCACACTCACAGAGAGCTCTCTCCCTAACACCCCCTCAGTAACTCACTTCCACACTCACAGAGAGCTCTCTCCCTAACACCCCCTCAGTAACTCACTTCCACACTCACAGAGAGCTCTCTCCCTAACACCCCCTCAGTAACTCACTTCCACACTCACAGAGAGCTCTCTCCCTAACACCCCCTCAGTAACTCACTACTTTTTGTTCAAAGACAAATGGTCTTTGAGTAATTGTAATATTTGTCTATTGTTATGGTGGCTCAGATGGCTGCTTTCGTTGGAGCTGTTTGGGACTGTGTGTGATGATCGTTGTAATCTGGATAAAGGTTTGATCAAAAAATAATACTGGATTAAGTACCAACATAAAAAATACTATAGTATACTATGGTATAAATACTATAGTATACTATGGTATAAATACTATAGTATACTATGGTATAAATACTATAGTATTCACTGTAGTGTTTTTGCAGACTTTACTGTAATATTTACTGTTGTATACTGTAGTATTTACAGTTAACTATAGTATACATACTTTAGTAAAAAAATACTGTGTGAAGAGTGTGAAAAGCTGTCATCAAGGCAAAGGGTGGCTACTTTGAAGAATCTCAAATATAAAACATTTTGATTTGTTTAACACTTGTTTTGGTTACTACATGATTCCATATGTGTTAGTTTTGATGTCTTCACTATTATTGTATAATGTAGAAAATAGTACAAATAAAGAAAAACCCTTGAATGAGTCGGTGTGTCCAAACTTTTGACTGGTTCTGTACATTTTGTTGATTCAATTGATTAAATAGTTTTTTCCCCTCAAATCTACACAATTTATTTTGCTAGTTTATCAACAACAACATAAAACTGAAATATCACATGTACATAAGTATTCAGACCCTTTACTCAGTAATTTGTTGAAGCACCTTTGACAGTGATTACAGCATTGAGTCTTCTTGGGTATGACACTACAAGCTTGGCAAACCTGTATTTGGGGAGTTTCTCCCATTCTTCTCTGCAGATCCTCTCAAGCTCTGTCAGGTTGGATGGGGAGCGTTGCTGCACAGCTATTTTCAGGTCTCTCCAGAGATGTTGGATCAGGTTCAAGTCCGGGCTCTGGCTGGGCCACTCAAGGACATCCAGAGACTTGTCCCGAAGTCACTCCAGCATTGTCTTGGCTGTGTGCTTAGGGTCGTTGTCCTGTTGAAAGGTGAACCTTCACCCCAGTCTGAGGTCCTGAGCGAGCTGGAGCAGGTTTTCCATCCATCCATCCATCCATCCATCCATCCATCCATCCATCCATCCATCCATCCATCCATCCATCCATCCATCCATCCATCCATCCATCCATCCATCCATCCATCCATCCATCCATCCATCCATCCATCCATCCATCCATCCATCCATCCATCCATCCATCCATCCATCCACTCTCATGGTCTGAGAGTCTTTAGGTGCCTTCTGGCAAACTCCAAGCAGGCTGTCATGTGCCTTTTACTGAGGAGTGGCTTCAGTCTGGCCACTCTACCATAAAGGCCTGATTGTTGGAGTGATGCAGAGATGGTTGTCCTTCTGGAAAAGAGACCCCGGTCTCAGCATTGACTCGGGAGGGGAATGTAATTATTTATTATAGTTTAAAAAGTGTAGGGTTTTTGCTGACTGTAGTGTTTTCACTGACATTACTGTAGTATTTACTAGTGTTTTCTTGGTTAGAAAATATAGTAGTATTTACTATAGTGTTCTACAGTATACTACACCATTCTATAGTAAGCACTACACAGTATACTACAGTTTACTGTAGTATTATATAGTAAACTGGTATAAACATCTTCAGTGTATCTTGATGAATGAAATGAAAGGAGTTAGCCAGGCCAAATGAGTTGGTAGTAAGGAGAAATTCAATCTCTCTTAACGACAACAGAACCTGGCAGTGGACCGAACCGGACCAGACAGAGAGAGAGAGAGAGAGATGTTATGGGTCTGTGTTTCTGGACAACATGTCCTTGAAGGAGAGGGGAGAAAGTAGTAGCTTACACAATATAGTCTGGTTAAAATTAGACTCCAGACAGAAGAAGTCTGGACAAAAGAGACGTGAGACAGAAGAGACATTTTGTTGAAAAGGTTTAGAACGTCCTTGGGAGGAAGGACATTTAGTGAACGGAGTAGAGTTGTGTTTTTTACAGTAGGACGAGGGTTAGTTGCATCCCAAATGACACACTATAAGGCTCTGGTCAGAAGTAGTGCACTATGCAGAGAATAGGGTGCCATTGGAGCCTGTCTTTTGTACTTTGATTACAGTGGGGAGAACAAGTATTTGATACACTGCCGATTTTGCAGGTTTTCCTACTTACAAAGCATGTAGAGGTCTGTAATTTTTATCATAGGTACACTTCAACTGTGAGAGACAGAATCTAAAACAAAAATACAGAAAATCAAATTGTATGATTTTAAATAATTAATTTGCATTTTATTGCATGACATAAGTATTTGATCACCTACCAACCAGTAAGAATTCCGGCTCTCACAGACCTGTTAGTTTTTCTTTAAGAAGCCCTCCTGTTCTCCACTCATTACCTGTATTAACTGCACCTGTTTGAACTCGTTACCTGTATAAAAGACACCTGTCCACACACTCAATCAAACAGACTCCAACCTCTCCACAATGGCCAAGACCAGAGAGCTGTGTAAGGACATCAGGGATAAAATTGTAGACCTGCACAAGGCTGGGATGGGCTACAGGACAATAGGAGAGCAGCTTGGTGAGAAGGCAACAACTGTTGGCGCAATTATTAGAAAATGGAAGAAGTTCAAGATGACGGTCAATCTACCTCGGTCTGGGGCAACTTGCAAGATCTCACCTCGTGGGGCATCAATGATCATGAGGAAGGTGAGGGATCAGCCCAGAACTACATGGCAGGACATGGTCAATGACCTGAAGAAAGCTGGGACCACAGTCTCAAAGAAAACCATTAGTAACACACTACGTCGTCATGGATTAAAATCCTGCAGCGCACGCAAGGTCCCCCTGCTCAAGCCAGCGCATGTCCAGGCCCGTCTGAAGTTTGCCAGACGATCCAGAGGAGGAATGGGAGAAGGTCATGTGGTCTGATGAGACAAAAATAGAGCTTTTTGGTCTAAACTCCACTCGCCGTTTTTGGAGGAAGAAGAAGGATGAGTACAACCCCAAGAACAACATCCCAAACGTGAAGCATGGAGGTGGAAACATCATTCTTTGGGGATGCTTTTCTGCAAAGGGGACAGGACGACTGCACCGTATTGAGGGGAGGATGGATGGGGCCATGTATCGCGAGATCTTGGCCAACAACCTACTTCCCTCAGTAAGAGCATTGAAGATGGGTCGTGGCTGGGTCAGCCAGTCTCCAGACCTGAACCCAATAGAAAATCTTTGGAGGGAGCTGAAAGTCCGTATTGCCCAGCGACAGCCCCAAAACCTGAAGGATCTGGAGAAGGTCTGTATGGAGGAGTGGGCCAAAATCCCTGCTGCAGTGTGTGCAAACCTGGTCAAGAACTACAGTAAACGTATGGTCTCTGTAATTGCAAACAAAGGTTTCTGTACCAAATATTAAGTTCTGCTTTTCTGATGTATCAAATACTTATGTCATGCAATAAAATGCAAATTAATTACTTAAAAATCATACAATGAGATTTTCTGGATTTTTGTTTTAGATTCCGTCACTCACAGTTAAAGAGTACCTATGATAAACATTACAGACTTCTACATGCTTTGTAAGTGGGAAAACCTGCAAAATCGACAGTGTATCAAATACTTGTTCTCCCCACTGTATATGGCTCGTACACAGCTCTTATTGTGGCCAGCCGACGCAAGAATGCAAATACATGATATGTACCATTTGGGACCTTTGCTCTTTCCGAATCTAATCTGTTGTGCTGTTATAGAAACAAGTGAAGGCTTGGCTTCTATCTGAGCCAACCATCACTGTCCTCTGTCTCAACCCTGCTTCATGTCCTGTACCTGACAACAGAGGTTAATGTCCTGTACCTGACAACAGAGGTTAATGTTCTGTACCTGACAACAGAGGTTAATGTCCTGTACCTGACAACAGAGGTTAATGTCCTGTAGCTGACAACAGAGGTTAATGTCCTGTACCTGACAACAGAGGTTAATGTCCTGTACCTGACAACAGATAGATAGATAGATAGATAGATAGATAGATAGATAGATAGATAGATAGATAGATAGATAGATAGATAGATAGATAGATAGATAGATAGATAGATAGATAGATAGATAGATGATAGATAGATAGATAGATAGATAGATAGATAGATAGATAGATAGATAGATAGATAGATAGATAGATAGATAGATAGATAGATAGATAGATAGATAGATAGATAGATAGATAGATAGATAGATAGATAGATAGATAGATAGATAGATAGATAGATAGATGGATGGATGGATGGATGGATGGATGGATGGATGGATGGATGGATGGATGGATGGATGGATGGATGGATGGATGGATGGATGGATGGATGGATGGATGGATGGATGGATGGATGGATGGTTAACTATACTATACAGGTCGATGGCAGAGAAATACTTCAATAGCTAAAAGTGCGTATGATATAAGTGAGGGTAATAATAGTTTACTTAATATACAGTTAAATTTACAGGTAAGTGAATATTAGCATGGTTACATTAACTGTACAGGTAAATGACAGGAAGAGATACTTAAATAGCTAAATGTGTGTATGATATCATTTGGGGTAATAATAGTAATTCCCTTAAAAAACAGTCCTTAGTGCGCAGGGTTTAATTACATATAACTGCACATTCGATATACTAAAAGCAATGAAAAAAGATACAACTGACAGGATACTAATATGCATTCCTGAGTGAATGACTACGTAAGTTAAGTCCAAGTATTTCTTGGACGTGATATGATATATTGCACGTGATATGATATAACAACTGTACATGAGTATGTATATACAGATCTGCATGAATAAATAAGTCCTGAGTGAATGAGTGATTACGGACCAGAGTTACTCACGGATGGATGCATAATTGTTAAGCTAGGTCCTAACACCCCAACAGTTCCAGGTCTGTGTTGCCGACGGCACGGCACCCCGGTGAGGCATTAAATAGTCTAATAGCCGCCGGCATGAAGGACCTCCTGTAGAGCTCTCTGGCACACCGTGGTGGGATCAGTCTGTGACTGAAGGTGCTCCTCTGCATCATAACCATGGCATGCAGAGGGTGGGTGACGTTGTCCATGATGGCCAGAAATTTGGCCAGGATCCGTCTTTCCGCCACCTCCTCTAGAGTGTCAAGGCTCATCCCCAGGACAGAGCTAGCCTTCCTGATCAGCTTATTTACCCGAGAAGCATCACCGGCTTTTATGTTGGCCCCCCAGCACACCACTGCAAAAAAGATGGCACTGGCCACCACAGACTGGTAGAAGGTATGCAGTAGTTTACTGCACACGTTGAAGGACCTGAGCCTCCTCAGAAAGTAGCGTCGGCTCTGGCCCTTTTTGTACAGAGCCCCGGTGTTACCAGCCCATTCCAGCCTGTTGTCTATATGGACTCCCAGGAACTTGTATGACCCAACCATCTCCACATCCATCCCCTGTATAGGGACTGCAGTCAGTTGTGCCTTGGTTCTCCTGAAGTCCACCACCATCTCCTTTGTTTTGCTGATGTTGAGCTGAAGGTGGTTCTGCTCACACCACAACACAAAGTAATTGATTGCGCTCCTGTACTTCTCCTGCCCACCCCTGATGCACCCTACAATTGCGGAGTCATCCGAGAACTTCTGTAGGTGGCATGTTTCAGAGTTATATCTGAAGTCCGAGGTGTAGAGGGTGAACAGGAAGGGGGACAGGACCGTTCCCTGGGGGGCCCCTGTGTTGCTCACTGCCCGTTCTGACACACAGCTCTGTAGTCGCACAAATTGTGGCCTACCGGTCAGGTAGTCCGTGACCCAGGAGACTAAGGGTGCTTCCACTTTCATCCTCTTCATCTTCTCAACCAGTAGCAGGGGCTGAATGGTGTTGAAGGCACTGGAGAAGTAAAAGAACATAACCCTCACAGTGCAACCTGCGTTGTCCAGGTGAGAGTAGGCCCTCTGCAGAAGGTAGATGATAGCATCATCCACCCCGATGTTGCGCTGGTATGCGAACTGCAGGGGGTCCAGTGATGTACATACCAGGGGTCTGAGGTGAGCGAGGACTAATGATGTGGGATGTTAGCGCTACAGGTCTGAAGTCATTCAGGACAGTGGGGTGTGCCTTCTTGGGCACTGGGACGAGGCAGGATGTTTTCCACAGCACAGGGACCCTTTCTAGGCTCAGGCTAAGGTTGAAGGGACGCTGGAGTATTCCACACAGTTGATCAGCACAGACCCTAAGCACCCTTGGGCTGATGCCATCAGGGCCCGCATCTTTCCACTGATGTAGTCTCTCCAGCTCTCTCTTCACTTGGTTGGTGGTGAAAGCCAGCCCAGGTGGGGAGGTGGGGGGAAGGCGGGTGTTGAGGATCAGTCCAGAGGGAGCAGGGGTGGAGGTGGGCTCGTTGATTGTCTCAACAATGTGTTGTGAGCAAAGTGGGGGTGGGACAGCCATGAGGGTGTGTGGTCTGGGGAGCTGGAAGGGAGATGGACAGGGCCAGTATCAAACCTGTTAAAAAATTGGTTCAGCTCATTGGCTCTGTCTTGGGTCCCCTCCGTCTGCCCACTGTTTGACTTTTTGAAGCCAGTGATATTTCTCATACCCTTCCACACCTCTCTCACCTGGCTCTGCCTCAGCTTGTCCTCCATCTTCTCCTTATACCCTTTCTTCCCCTCAGCAGGAGAGGAGAGGTTTATGTCCTGCACCAGACATCCACAGCCGATGGGTGTGTCCCAAATTGCACCCCATTTCCCTATTTAGTGCACTATATAGGGAATAGGGAGCCATTTTGGACACATATCACTATTGTTTCTATCTCCTCTTAATTGGAAGGAAAATGGCATCATTGGGAGAGGAGAGGAGAGGAGAGGAGAGGAGAGGAGAGGAGAGGAGAGGAGAGGAGAGGAGAGGAGAGGAGAGGAGAGGAGAGGAGAGGAGAGGAGAGGAGAGGAGAGGAGAGGAGAGGAGAGGCTGCCTAAATGTATTATGTAGGATATGGAGTGTGACAGGTCAATCTGAGAGGAGGCTATCTCCCTGAGTTGCCTTGGTTACCACCGGGACTGGCCGGTCGGAGTCGCCGGTCGGAGTCGCGTACCTACATCAGGGGAGAGGAGCCCTGGGGGGGGGGAGTGTGTGTGTGTGTGTGTGTGATTGACTGGAGAGGCTGTTAATACATTTGTTAGATCTGTTAAAAGAGCTCATCTCTCCTTCCACCTCTCTGTGATGCTGAGGCTCTGATAAGGGCTCTATTGGTGGGAGGAGCTATAGGACTGGTGGGAGGAGCTATTGGTAGACTGCTGGGAGGAGCTATAGGAGGAATGGAATGGAATCACTGAAAGGGAGTCAAACACGTTGTTTCCATGTGCTTGTGTGTTTGACTACGTTCCATTGATTCCATTCCAGACATTACAATGAGCCTGTCCTCCCATAGCTCATCCCACCAGCCTCCTCTGACCAGTATAGGCCCTTGTCTGTCTCAAATGGCACCCTATTTACTATAAAGTGCAATAATTTTGACCAGAACCAATAGTCAAATGTAGTGCACTATTTCAGAAGCAGCCTGGAGGTCTCCATAAGGTGAGACTCTGACAGGGACAATACAAGGCTGGAATTGTAATGACATCCTCAGGACTCTACAATGCTACTTCCTGGTTCAGTATCGCCATCAGTGTCATTACAGGGACCTCAGAGTTTGTTACAGGTCATAGATTCTCACCTGGTTATTGGGTGGCAGCAGACCAAGGCAGCACCACCGCCACCACTGTGAGCTCTTCATGGTTGACCAGCCGGCAGAATAACAATGATGTTTCTCTGTGACGTCTCCTGAGACCCCTCTCTACCGTCTTGCCTCTTCTCACCTCTCTCTGCCTAGCAACTGGGGGAGCAACACCCTCAGAATACGATGCTTCAAGACAGTGACTCACAGGAAAGATAGCGCTGATCCCTAGATTCTGAACTATCATCATCGTCATCATCATCATTCACTGTGATCGTCACCATCAGGGCAGAATAAACCTTAAAAATAAAAACAAGTAGCCTAAATGAGCCAATCGCTCAGCTCTCAGTCCCCAAATACATACATTTTAAAATGCATTGACTAACCCTAACCCTAAAAGCCTGGCCCTGTCCACCCTGGCCCTGTCCACCCTGGCCCTGTCCACCCTGGCCCTGTCCACCCTGGCCCTGTCCACCCTGGCCCTGTCCACCCTGGCCCTTCTATTGCTGTGCTCCACACACTGTTATATACTCCAGTATAGTTTATTACAACCTGTACATCTGTAACACCATTATAGTAATGGCTCTCTTGCTGCCGTGATAAACAGAGCAGCTATTCAAGGTGGAAGGTAACTGCTCTCTTTGCTCTCTGCAATTGGAAGTGGAAAAATGTATGGTCTCCTCCTTCTGTCCAAGACTTTGGGGGAAGAGAAGGGAGAAAGGAAACTGTGCTGTATCCCAACGGCAACCCTATGTGCCCTGGTCCAAAGTAGTGCACTACATAGGGAATAGGGTGACATTTGGGATGCACAATATGTTTTGGCAGAGAGGACAGAGGCTAGAAGGGGAGGTTGTCCTCTCTGCCACCATGGGATCTGTGTGTCCTTCTGTGTGTGTTCTGTGTCTGACGTGCACTCATGTGTGTGTGTGTTCTGCGAGCATTTATGTGTGTTTGCTTGTATATGTGCATTAGCTGCTGTGGTCTAGTCTGGTCTGGTCTGGTCTAGTGTGGTCTGGTCTGGTCTAGTGTGGTCTGGTCTGGTCTAGTGTGGTCTGGTCTGGTCTGGTCTAGTGTGGTCTGGTCTGGTCTAGTGTGGTCTGGTCTGGTCTGGTCTGGTCTAGTGTGGTCTGGTCTGGTCTAGTGTGGTCTGGTCTGGTGTGGTCTAGTCTGGTCTGGTCTGGTCTGATGTGGTCTGGTCTGATGTGGTCTGGTTTTGTCTGGTCTGGTGTGGTTGGTTTTGGTCTTGTCTGGCCTGGTCTGGTCTGGTCTGGCCTGGTCTGGCCTGGTGGGGTCTGGTCTGTTCTGTCCTGAGCATTTATAACATTTATAATATAAAGCTACGTAGCGGTCAGGCAGCGAGAGAATTTATAACATTTATAATATAAAGCTACGTAGCGGTCAGGCAGCGAGAGCATTTATAACATTTATAATATAAAGCTACGTAGCGGTCAGGCAGCGAGAGCATTATTTCGGTGAGTTAGCAGCACTGGTATGCAACAGCAAAACATGCAGGGAGGCATAACACCCTGGACAATACAAGTTTAACTTCTCCAGAATATATATGATAAGATATTCAATATATAGAGATAATCCTTACAATCCATGTCATGATATTCAGTGACCCTAAAATGACAGTGAATACCCAAGGTGACAGTTTATTGAGCTCAAATCTACCATCAGAAATAGCTTTGTGGTAATTGCTAATCACACATGATGAGCCACATCCCTGTTCTCCTCCATAAACCTGCCCCACCATGTGTACATACTGCACAATATGACTAGCAGCCCTAGAACACTGCTGCTTCACTGGCCTGTACTCTGTTTACACCGTTGGTTAGGTCAACTGCCCTCAGAAATATGGAGCTCCATAACAGGTATTTTCTCCCAAATGGCACCCTATTCCTTAGTGCACTACCTTCGACCAGAGCCTTATGGGTGCCACATAGGGAATAGGGTGCCATTTGTGATTTGGACTTGGACTAGGGACACAGGGACTATATCATAACAGGACTAGTGGAACATTTCATATTAACTAGCTGTGCTGTGAGTGGGTAAATTCATGTGATGATATCTTCTGGGCTACGGAGGATGAACAATTAATTGGCCTTGTGGTTAGAGTGTCTGCCCTGAGATGGGAAGGTTGGGAGTTTGATCCCTGGCCAAGTCATACTAAAGACTGTAAAAATGAGACCCAATGTCTCTGCTTGACACATAGAGTCCTGTCCAGGGTGTGTATTTGTACATCAAGCTGCCTCACACGACAGAGATAGGCTCCTGCTCCTATGTGCTGTTCCGGCTTGCACAAGCCAAGCCTCCCACTGACAGGATTATCCCAGTGGCTGTGCTGATTGATCCAACTGCCACTCCAGTATCCCACCACAGCTCTCCTCTGCACTGCCAAGAGCAACACTACACGACAGCTCTGCTCTCCCTGACACCACAGTACATCACAGCCCAGTAAAGTACAGCTCTGCTCTCCCTGACACCACAGTACATCACAGCCCAGTAAAGTACAGCTCTGCTCTCCCTGACACCACAGTACATCACAGCCCAGTAAAGTACAGCTCTGCTCTCCCTGACACCACAGTACATCACATCCCAGTAAAGTACAGCTCTGCTCTCCCTGACACCACAGTACATCACAGCCCAGTAAAGTACAGCTCTGCTCTCCCTGACACCACAGTACATCACAGCCCAGTAAAGTACAGCTCTGCTCTCCCTGACACCACAGTACATCACAGCCCAGTAAAGTACAGCTCTGCTCTCCCTGACACCACAGTCCAGTAAACCACACCACAGCGCAACCCTGCTGATGGAGGTTCAGCTGTCTCCATCTCCCCACCAGCAGCCATTTTCACCACCACAGTTCTGTTCAGTCATGTTCTTCCACTATGCTGCTCTTTGTAATGCTAAATCTTCCTCTGCTGTGACAGACCAGGCACTCTGACTACAGTGTAATAGTTAGGTTAGAAGGTTAGTAACAGGAGGTTAGAAAATATAAAGTAATCAGTTTGAGGTCTTTGCCTGCCTGCTGAGAGGTTGCCTTGGATATGTATCTATTTTATCCATATGTATCTATTTTATCCATATGTATCTATTTTATCCATATGTATCTATTTTATCCATATGTATCTATTTTATCCATATGTATGCTAAATTGTAAGAGAGTTCCCTTCTATTAACCACGTAGGAAAACAACAGTCCACATGAAGTATGGGAGATCTGAGAGTTGGCATTGAATGAATGCATTCCTTCCTTCATGCTAACACTGGATACATCCCAAATGGCACCCTAGTCTCTATATAGTGCACTACCTTTGACTACAGTTCTATGGTAAGAGTCCACCTCTGTTAGCCAAAATCCATATAGAAAAACAGCATGTCCATGTTGAGTATGGGAGAGGTGTGATCCATCCAGCACTGAATTAATAAGTTTGGATCTCTTTCTTGATGCTAAGACACTGTCTATCTCCCAAATGGCACCCTATATACTGTACTATTTTTGACCAGGGCCCATAGGAAATA
This sequence comes from Thymallus thymallus, assembly GCA_023634145.1. Taxonomy (NCBI): domain Eukaryota; kingdom Metazoa; phylum Chordata; class Actinopteri; order Salmoniformes; family Salmonidae; genus Thymallus; species Thymallus thymallus. The sequence goes on from CM042421.1 coordinate 1,559,879, forward strand.
GGGTGCCATTTGGGATGCAAAAACTGCTACAGAACCATGCGATCCTCTTTCTATTTTTTTTTTACCCCTTATTCTCCCCAATTACGATATTGTCTGATCGCTGCAACTCCTCAATGGCCACGAGAGGCGAAACATGACCCGCCAAACCATGGTTCTTAACACCCGTCCTCTTAACCAGGAAGCCAGCTGCACCAATGTATCGGAAGAAACACTGTTCAAATTCTAGAGTTCTGTTTGATACGATATCTAAGATAGTCTCTCCCCTTGCTCCCCAAGTGCCTGTACACTCAAAGAGTGATTGCAATAGGTTTTTACATGCTTTTGTAAACAAGGTGCATGATATTAGAAATACTACAAATCCATCTCTTGATGTCATTTCATGTGGGTCAGCTGCCTCATACACTTGGGATAATTTTTCACCTATCAATCTAGATGATATTAAGAGCATATTAAGTAAAATGAAACCATCTTCTAGCCCGCTCGATGTAGTGCCGACTTTGTTGTTATTTAATGTATTTGATTTACTTGGACCATTGGTTGTTAAAATGATTAACCTTTCCCTTTTAAGTGGATCTGTTCCCAGTCATTTTAAACAAGCAGTTGTCAGCCCTTTATTAAAGAAACCGAATTTGGATTCTTCTGTGCCAACTAACTATAGGCCAATATCTAAAATGCCTTTTTTATCAAAAATTCTTGAGAAAGTGGTCGCTGGCCAGCTGATTACATTTCTTAATGGTAAAAACATACTTGACAAATTTCAGTCAGGTTTCCGGAAATGCCATTCAACTGAGACGGCACTTCTTAAAGTTTCAAATGACATTCTGATGGCTGCTGACTCAAGACAGTACACAGTGCTGATTTTACTCGACTTATCTTCAGCGTTTGATACTTTAGACCATACGGTCCTGTTAAATCGATTACACAATGAAATGGGTTTTTCTGGTGTTGTTCTTAGTTGGTTTACCTCTTACCTGAGCGACAGATCATTTTGTGTGTCCGTTAATAACATTCTGTCAGATATGACCCCTCTGTTGTATGGAGTTCCTCAGGGTTCAGTTTTAGGTCCTCTCTTGTTTTTATTATATATGAGTCCGCTTGGTGAAATAATCAGAAATTTTAAAAATGTGTCTTATCACTTTTATGCTGATGACATTCAGTTGTACTGTTCTTTTAATGATTCTGAGTTTGAAAAATTAACGGATTTATTGGAATGTCTATCATGCATTAAGTCTTGGTTATATAACAATTTTCTACAACTGAATACAAAAAAGACTGAAACTATGATCATTGCTCCAGAACAAAAAATATCGCAAATTAAACAACACCTCTGTTCCTTGGACTCCTCTGTCCAGACGAGCCTAAGAAACCTTGGTGTTCTGTTTGACCAATCGATGTCCCTGGATGGTCATTCTAGACAGCTGGTCAGAAACTGTTTTTATCAATTGAGAAATATCTCTAAATTAAGAACAATACTGCCCAAAACTAACATGGAGATGATCATTCATGCTTTTATTTCTTCACGGTTAGATTATTGTAATTCTCTTTTTACTTGTTTTAACAATTGTTCTCTGAGGCGTCTTCAACTGGTTCAAAATGCCGCAGCCAGGCTTTTAACAGGAACAAACAGAAGGGCACACATTACTCCTATTTTATTTACTCTCCACTTGCTACCGGTAAAATACAGAATTGATTTTAAAATTTTAATTTTAACTTTTAAAGCACTACATGGACAGACGCCTCAATACATCACTGACATGTTGACCCCTTACTCTTCGTCTCGTATTCTTCGCTCCTCAGGTCAGAATCTCCTGATGGTACCTAAAACCCGCCTTAAAACTAGGGGAGATCGTTCCTTCCAGGCGACTGCTCCAAAATTGTGGAATGCCCTGCCCTTGTCGTTGCGTGTGGCCGATTCTATTGTTTCTTTTAAAAAGCAGCTGAAGACACTACTATTTAGACAAGCTTTTAATTGATTGTGCTTTTATGTTTTATGTTTTTATGTTAGTATGATGTTTTTTAAATGGTATACTTGCTACTTGTAAAGCACTCTGTGATTCTTTCTGTGATGGGTGCTATATAAATAAAGTTTATTATTATTATTATTATTATAAATGACAACCGAGGTCAACCTGCAGGCGCCCAGCCCGCCACGAGGAGTCACTAGAGCGCAATGAGCCAATTAAAGCCCCCCCCCCTGGCCAAACCCTCCCGTAACCCAGACGACGCTGGGCAAATTGTGCGCTGTCCTATGGGACTCCAGATCAGGGCCGGTTTTGAAACCGGCTCTGTAGTGATGCCTCTAGAAATGCGATGCAGTGCCTTAGACCGCTGCGCCACCATAAAACCATTTAATGGGTCTCATAGTGGTCCTGACAGTCCTGACAGTTCTGGTGATGATGTCTCCCCCAGACAGCACCATGACAGTCCTGACAGTTCTGGTGATGATGTCTCCTACAGACAGCACCATGACAGTCCTGACAGAGCTGGTGATGATGTCTCCTACAGACAGCACCATGACAGTCCTGACAGTTCTGGTGATGATGTCTCCCACAGACAGCACCATGACAGTCCTGACAGTTCTGGTGATGATGTCTCCCACAGACAGCACCATGACAGTCCTGACAGTTCTGGTGATGATGTCTCCTACAGACAGCACCATGACAGTCCTGACAGAGCTGGTGATGATGTCTCCCACACACAGCACCATGACAGTCCTGACAGAGCTGGTGATGATGTCTCCCACAGACAGCACCATGACAGTCCTGACAGAGCTGGTGATGATGTCTCCCACAGACAGCACCATGACAGTCCTGACAGTTCTGGTGATGATGTCTCCCACAGACAGCACCATGACAGTCCTGACAGTTCTGGTGATGATGTATCCCCCAGACAGCACCATGACAGTCCTGACAGAGCTGGTGATGATGTCTCCCCCAGACAGCACCATGACAGTCCTGACAGTTCTGGTGATGATGTCTCCCACAGACAGCACCATGACAGTCCTGACAGAGCTGGTGATGATGTCTCCCACAGACAGCACCATGACAGTCCTGACAGAGCTGGTGATGATGTCTCCCACAGACAGCACCATGACAGTCCTGACAGAGCTGGTGATGATGTCTCCCACAGACAGCACCATGACAGTCCTGACAGAGCTGGTGATGATGTCTCCCACAGACAGCACCATGACAGTCCTGACAGTTCAGGTGATGATGTCTCCCACAGACAGCACCATGACAGTCCTGACAGTTCTGGTGATGATGTCTCCCCCAGACAGCACCATGACAGTCCTGACAGAGCTGGTGATGATGTCTCCCCCAGACAGCACCATGACAGTCCTGACAGTTCTGGTGATGATGTCTCCCACAGACAGCACCATGACAGTCCTGACAGAGCTGGTGATGATGTCTCCCACAGACAGCACCATGACAGTCCTGACAGAGCTGGTGATGATGTCTCCCCCAGACAGCACCATGACAGTCCTGACAGTTCTGGTGATGATGTCTCCTACAGACAGCACCAACCCCACTGTGACATTAAGATCAGTACAATGGTATCCGCCCCAAATGACACACTTTTCCCTATGTAGTGCACTACTAATAGGATGCCATTTGGGACAAACATGAGGGTACTGATGGTAATGTCATGTGTACAGTGTTATTCTCTATGGGCCCTGGTCAAACGTAGTGCACTATAAAGGGAATAGGGGGCCATTTGGGATGCAGACCCAGTCACTCAGACAGACTAGAGGAACCAGTCACCTTCATAATGCTGGTGTCATGACACAACACTGGGGTGTCATACAGCTCAGTGATCAGGACATGATGCATTACACTGTTAGGAGGGATGGATCAGGGTTTTACAGACTCAGTAGTCAGTTTAGAGGGTTGTAATAGTGGGGTTTTACAGACTCAGTAGTCAGTTTAGAGGGTTGTAGTAGTGGGGTTTTACAGACTCAGTAGTCAGTTTAGAGGGTTGTAATAGTGGGGTTTTACAGACTCAGTAGTCAGTTTAGAGGGTTGTAATAGTGGGGTTTTACAGACTCAGTAGTCAGTTTAGAGGGTTGTAGTAGTGGGGTTTTACAGACTCAGTAGTCAGTTTAGAGGGTTGTAGTAGTGGGGTTTTACAGACTCAGTAGTCAGTTTAGAGGGTTGTAGTAGTGGGGTTTTACAGACTCAGTAGTCAGTTTAGAGGGTTGTAGTAGTGGGGTTTTACAGACTCAGTAGTCAGTTTAGAGGGTTGTAGTAGTGGGGTCTTACAGACTCAGTAGTCAGTTTAGAGGGTTGTAGTAGTGGGGTTTTACAGACTCAGTAGTCAGTTTAGAGGGTTGTAGTAGTGGGGTTTTTACAGACTCAGTAGTCAGTTTAGAGGGTTGTAGTAGTGGGGTTTTACAGACTCAGTAGTCAGTTTAGAGGATTGTAGTAGTGGGGTTTTACAGACTCAGTAGTCAGTTTAGAGGGTTGTAGTAGTGGGGTTTTACAGACTCAGTAGTCAGTTTAGAGGGTTGTAGTAGTGGGGTTTTACAGACTCAGTAGTCAGTTTAGAGGGTTGTAGTAGTGGGGTTTTACAGACTCAGTAGTCAGTTTAGAGGGTTGTAGTAGTGGGGTTTTACAGACTCAGTAGTCAGTTTAGAGGGTTGTAGTAGTGGGGTTTTACAGACTCAGTAGTCAGTTTAGAGGGTTGTAGTAGTGGGGTTTTACAGACTCAGTAGTCAGTTTAGAGGGTTGTAGTAGTGGGGTCTTACAGACTCAGTAGTCAGTTTAGAGGGTTGTAGTAGTGGGGTTTTACAGACTCAGTAGTCAGTTTAGAGGGTTGTAGTAGTGGGGTTTTTACAGACTCAGTAGTCAGTTTAGAGGGTTGTAGTAGTGGGGTTTTACAGACTCAGTAGTCAGTTTAGAGGGTTGTAGTAGTGGGGTTTTACAGACTCAGTAGTCAGTTTAGAGGGTTGTAGTAGTGGGGTTTTACAGACTCAGTAGTCAGTTTAGAGGGTTGTAGTAGTGGGGTTTTACAGACTCAGTAGTCAGTTTAGAGGGTTGTAGTAGTGGGGTTTTACAGACTCAGTAGTCAGTTTAGAGGGTTGTAATAGTGGGGTTTTACAGACTCAGTAGTCAGTTTAGAGGGTTGTAATAGTGGGGTTTTACAGACTCAGTAGTCAGTTTAGAGGGTTGTAGTAGTGGGGTTTTACAGACTCAGTAGTCAGTTTAGAGGGTTGTAGTAGTGGGGTTTTACAGACTCAGTAGTCAGTTTAGAGGGTTGTAGTAGTGGGGTTTTACAGACTCAGTAGTCAGTTTAGAGGGTTGTAGTAGTGGGGTTTTACAGACTCAGTAGTCAGTTTAGAGGGTTGTAGTAGTGGGGTTTTACAGACTCAGTAGTCAGTTTAGAGGGTTGTAATAGTGGGGTTTTACAGACTCAGTAGTCAGTTTAGAGGGTTGTAGTAGTGGGGTTTTACAGACTCATTAGTCAGTTTAGAGGGTTGTAGTAGTGGGGTTTTACAGACTCAGTAGTCAGTTTAGAGGGTTGTAGTAGTGGGGTCTTACAGACTCAGTAGTCAGTTTAGAGGGTTGTAGTAGTGGGGTTTTACAGACTCAGTAGTCAGTTTAGAGGGTTGTAGTAGTGGGGTTTTTACAGACTCAGTAGTCAGTTTAGAGGGTTGTAGTAGTGGGGTTTTACAGACTCAGTAGTCAGTTTAGAGGATTGTAGTAGTGGGGTTTTACAGACTCAGTAGTCAGTTTAGAGGGTTGTAGTAGTGGGGTTTTACAGACTCAGTAGTCAGTTTAGAGGGTTGTAGTAGTGGGGTTTTACAGACTCAGTAGTCAGTTTAGAGGGTTGTAGTAGTGGGGTTTTACAGACTCAGTAGTCAGTTTAGAGGGTTGTAGTAGTGGGGTTTTACAGACTCAGTAGTCAGTTTAGAGGGTTGTAGTAGTGGGGTTTTACAGACTCAGTAGTCAGTTTAGAGGGTTGTAGTAGTGGGGTCTTACAGACTCAGTAGTCAGTTTAGAGGGTTGTAATAGTGGGGTTTTACAGACTCAGTAGTCAGTTTAGAGGGTTGTAATAGTGGGGTTTTACAGACTCAGTAGTCAGTTTAGAGGGTTGTAATAGTGGGGTTTTACAGACTCAGTAGTCAGTTTAGAGGGTTGTAATAGTGGGGTTTTACAGACTCAGTAGTCAGTTTAGAGGGTTGTAATAGTGGGGTTTTACAGACTCAGTAGTCAGTTTAGAGGGTTGTAATAGTGGGGTTTTACAGACTCAGTAGTCAGTTTAGAGGGTTGTAGTAGTGGGGTTTTACAGACTCAGTAGTCAGTTTAGAGGGTTGTAGTAGTGGGGTTTTACAGACTCCGTAGTCAGTTTAGAGGGTTGTAGTAGTGGGGTTTTACAGACTCAGTAGTCAGTTTAGAGGGTTGTAGTAGTGGGGTCTTACAGACTCAGTAGTCAGTTTAGAGGGTTGTAGTAGTGGGGTCTTACAGACTCAGTAGTCAGTTTAGAGGGTTGTAGTAGTGGGGTTTTACAGACTCAGTAGTCAGTTTAGAGGGTTGTAGTAGTGGGGTTTTTACAGACTCAGTAGTCAGTTTAGAGGGTTGTAGTAGTGGGGTTTTACAGACTCAGTAGTCAGTTTAGAGGGTTGTAGTAGTGGGGTCTTTACAGACTCAGTAGTCAGTTTAGAGGGTTGTAGTAGTGGGGTTTTACAGACTCAGTAGTCAGTTTAGAGGGTTGTAGTAGTGGGGTTTTACAGACTCAGTAGTCAGTTTAGAGGGTTGTAGTAGTGGGGTTTTACAGACTCAGTAGTCAGTTTAGAGGGTTGTAGTAGTGGGGTTTTACAGACTCAGTAGTCAGTTTAGAGGGTTGTAGTAGTGGGGTTTTTACAGACTCAGTAGTCAGTTTAGAGGGTTGTAGTAGTGGGGTCTTTACAGAGTCAGTAGTCAGTTTAGACAGATGTAGTCGTAAGGTTTTTAAAGACTCAGTAGTCAGTTTAGAGAAATCGAACGCAGAGTAGATCCACAGTAAGATTAAAGTACATTCAGGGATATAAACCCTGTCTGGTAGAGAAACCAACACATCAACATGGGTACTGAGGAGAACCGGAAATGAGATCCACAAAGTCCAAAAGCAGCTTTCAAACATTTCAAGCTCTGTTCATTTATCAACACTGTGAATTGTACTACTTCCTATTTACTCAGTACATTTGCTTGGTCATTTACAAGAACTGAATCAATTTACAATTTTAATTAACTAGGCAAGTCAGTTAAGAACAAAAAAGCAGTTATTACGTTGATCTGTTCAGTAGTTCATGTTTATATGGGACAGACGTCTAGTAGTTATTATGTTGATCTGTTCAGTAGTTCATGTTTATATGGGACAGACGTCTAGTAGTTATTATGTTGATCTGTTCAGTAGTTCATGTTTATATGGGACAGACGTCTAGTAGTTATTATGTTGATCTGTTCAGTAGTTCATGTTTATATGGGACAGACGTCTAGTAGTTATTATGTTGATCTGTTCAGTAGTTCATGTTTATATGGGACAGACGTCTAGTAGTTATTATGTTGATCTGTTCAGTAGTTCATGTTTATATGGGACAGACGTCTGGTAGTTATTATGTTGATCTGTTCAGTAGTTCATGTTTATATGGGACAGACGTCTAGTAGTTATTATGTTGATCTGTTCAGTAGTTCATGTTTATATGGGACAGACGTCTAGTAGTTATTATGTTGATCTGTTCAGTAGTTCATGTTTATATGGGACAGACGTCTAGTAGTTATTATGTTGATCCGTTCAGTAGTTCATGTTTATATCAGTGAAAGGTCTTTAACAAACCTAATCAAGGTAGTGAGTTTAATTAAAGATTAAGCCTGAGCAGAAGCATAGGGACTTATTGAAGATGAAGGAAGGCCTTTATTCCACACTAAGATAACAGGGAAGCGCTCTTATGAGGCAAGCGTTTAGTCTTTCACCAAGAGATATGAAAGACTTCAACTTAAAGTTTTGGATAATAAAGTTGTATTTGTTTAGAGAACACTCAGGTGAAGAATGAACAGGTAGTCCTGACAGTAGAAGCTCTAATGGTGTATCCTGTAACTGTCTGTCCCAGCGACAGCACCAACAGATCAACTTCATTCAAAAGTCAAAGTATTAAGTCCCCCTCACAGTAGAAATGCATGGAGGTATTTTGATGTCATCACCACTTGTCCCTCTCCCCAGCTGCCCCCCACACCCACCCCCTACCCTCAGCCCTTACCCCCTCCCCCAGGCCAGGCATTCCATGGGAAAATACATTTTCTTCTGAGCCTGGGAGAAAGCCAGCTATTTTAGGAGTCAGACGTCATAATATACAGCTGCCCTCTCGCTCTGTCCCAAAACTCTCTCTCCCCATGTCCAGTCCAGTCCCTGCTCGCTCCATTGCTGTGCTTGTTCTGTTCATACAAAACAAATTCTGAAAAATCTATGGAACTTGAGCCATGTTTAAAATTACACGAAAGCTCACTTTGAATAGTTGTGACTCGTGCCCGAATACCTAGCATTGAATACAGTGGATGGTTTTTTCTAAGTTGAGTTGGACTTGGACACACATGCAGTGAGGCACAGCAACCTAACGACAATAGTACAATATGTTTTCATTATATTATATTATATTATACTATATTATATTATATTATATTATATTATACTATATTATATTATATTATACTATATTATACTATATTATATTATATTATACTATACTATATTATACTATACTATATTATATTATACTATATTATATTATACTATATTATACTATATTATATTGTATTATATTATATTATACTATACTATATTATACTATATTATATTATATTATACTATATAATATTATATTATACTATATTATATTATATTATATTATATTATATTATATTATATTATATTATATTATATTAAGGGACAATAAATGACTATGGTACTTACCTACAGAACAACAAGAGGAACTGTCCCTCCCTAATGTACCTTCATGCTACGCTAAAACCCTACACCCCAACCTAAGTTTTCTCTCTTCAGTGAGAGAGCGTCTACACGTCAGCGTGGGGAGGGCATTGCTATTTTAAATGTCCAGACTAGCAGTGTCAATGTGACAGTCAATAGTCCAGACTAGCAGCGTCAATGTGACAGTCAATAGTCCAGACTAGCAGTGTCAATGTGACAGTCAATAGTCCAGACTAGCAGCGTCAATGTGACAGTCAATAGTCCAGACTAGCAGCGTCAATGTGACAGTCAATAGTCCAGACTAGCAGTGTCAATGTGACAGTCAATAGTCCAGACTAGCAGCGTCAATGTGACAGTCAATAGTCCAGACTAGCAGTGTCAATGTGACAGTCAATAGTCCAGACTAGCAGAGTCAATGTGACAGTCAATAGTCCAGACTAGCAGCGTCAATGTGACAGTCAATAGTCCAGACTAGCAACTTGCATGGGAAGGGGATGGGAGAAGCCATTGTGCACAGGGAGGAAAATGAAAATGTTAACAAAAACAACCCGTCCGCAGACGTGAGAGAAGGAATAGCACCATCAGAGAGGAGACACACACGCAGAGAGGAGACACACACGCAGAGAGGAGACACAGAGAGAGGAGGAGACACGGAGAGAGGAGGAGACACGGAGAGAGGAGGAGACACGGAGAGAGGAGGAGACACAGAGAGAGAGACACAGAGAGACAGAGAGAGACACAGAGAGAGAGAGAGAGACAGAGAGAGAGAGAGAGAGACAGAGAGAGAGAGAGAGAGAGAGAGAGAGAGAGAGAGAGAGACAGAGAGAGAGAGAGAGAGAGACAGAGAGAGAGAGAGAGAGAGAGAGAGAGAGAGAGAGAGAGAGAGAGAGAGAGAGAGAGAGGAGCCCTTTCCACAAGTGACTGCTTGGACTTGTTTGTCACCAAATAGCGCGGAAGGACTAAAACGCACGGGTAGAGGGGGGATTGGGAAAGGTACGACAGGACACTAGCGGGGACTGTGGAGAGAGAAGCTGTTGCCCTTTGGGGAGAAACATGACAGTAGTGGCCGGAGAGAACCACGACGAGACTGTGGCACTAGCAGCCCTGTCCCAAGATGTGTTCGACCCGGCGGACCAGCGGACGGACCAGGAGTGCTGCGAGCGCGTGGTCATCAACATCTCCGGGCTGCTGTTTGAAACCCAACTGAAAACGCTCGCTCAGTTTCCCGCCACCTTACTGGGAGACCCGAGGAAGAGAACGCGCTTCTTCGACCCTCTGAGGAACGAGTTCTTCTTCGACAGGAACCGACCCAGCTTCGACGCCATCCTCTACTACTACCAGTCTGGCGGGCGGCTCAGGAGACCAGTCAACGTCCCCTTGGATATATTTATGGAGGAGATCAAATTTTACCAACTGGGAGAAGATGTGATCGAGAATTTTAAGGAGGATGAGGGTTTTATTAGGGAAGAGGAGAAACCGTTACCAGAAAATGAGTTCCAACGGCAGGTCTGGCTGCTGTTTGAATACCCGGAGAGCTCCGGACCCGCCAGAGGGATAGCTATAGTATCGGTGATGGTTATCTTAATTTCTATCGTCATCTTCTGTTTGGAGACGCTGCCTGAGTTTAGGGATGAAAAAGAGAAACACTGGGACACTGAGCTGGCGTTGAATGGGACTACCCGCGCTAAGAAGCCCAATCCATTTACAGACCCTTTCTTTATAGTGGAGACGTTGTGTATAATCTGGTTCTCCTTCGAGCTGTTCGTGAGGTTCCTAGCCTGCCCCTCCAAGCCTGCCTTTTTCAAAAACATGATGAACACTATCGACATTGTGGCCATCATGCCCTACTTCATCACCTTGGGCTTGGAGCTGGCGGAGCACCAAGGGAACGGACAGCAAGCCATGTCTCTGGCCATCCTCAGGGTCATCCGGCTGGTCAGGGTGTTCAGGATCTTCAAGCTGTCCAGACACTCCAAGGGGCTCCAGATATTGGGACAAACCCTCAAAGCCAGTATGAGAGAGCTGGGGCTGCTCATCTTCTTCCTCTTCATCGGAGTCATCCTCTTCTCCAGTGCTGTCTACTTCGCCGAGACCGACGATCCAGACTCCGGCTTCAGCTCGATCCCCGACGCCTTCTGGTGGGCTGTGGTCTCCATGACTACCGTGGGCTACGGGGACATGTGCCCGGTGACAATAGGAGGTAAGATCGTGGGCTCTCTGTGCGCCATAGCCGGTGTGCTCACCATCGCCTTACCGGTCCCTGTCATCGTGTCGAACTTCAACTACTTCTATCACCGGGAGACGGAGCACGAGGAGCAGTTCCAATACACCCATGTGACTTGTGGCCAGCAGCAGCGACCGTCGGTCGGTGACTTAAAACACAGTGACAGTCAACCGTCGCTTTCCAAATCGGACTACATGGACACGGAGGACGCTGACTCTATCAAATACACCAACTGCAGCCCACACAAAGCGTCCACGGGGAAACTCACTGATGTATGATTGTAGAACAAACAATACGCATCAATGGAAAAACACGCATAGCCTAGAAGATATGCAGAGAAACCATGCGTTTCTTTCTGTGAGTAACATCCCCATTCTGCGCTCTGGCTAGAGGAAGGTTGGCTCCCTATTATTTCCGGCATCTCTTAATTCTAAAGGGATTATTTAATATTCCCATGAAAACAGTCTTCCATTATGTGCACGCTCTTCGTTGCTGTAGGTCGGAAACAAAATTATTAGACTGCATTTAGCCTCAAAAACAACAACCATGATAAACCAAACCACCGCCTGTATTGTAGCACTTTATTAATGTTCTCTTAGTAACGTCTAATTTATTCAGCCTAATTGCAGGTCGTTTTTTTCGTTTTCAAAGGTTTACATATGATTTGCCTATTTGGTGTTGGAGAGATATGATATGATAGGACCAATTAGTCTAAAATTGCGTGAATGAATCTTATACCTATGGGGCAGTGCAATTACTTAAACCCCCAAGGTCACCCAGTGACTACCCACACCCGCCTATTTATTTACACCATATCATTGTCATGCATTTTCCATTGTGGATTTACTGGGCTGCGCTGCCTGGTAGCAGACCCTCTATCCTCTCTGTCAGCTATGATGAGGATTAGGCATAACAGAGGTCTATCCATCCATCCAGAGATGCCATTGTCTTTCATAGTGGAACCACAGTAGCCTAACTGGTGTGGATCCTTCTAGGAGTAGCACATCCACTCGAATATGTATCTGTCGTTAGAGAATCACACCTTGACAAGCCATTGAGGCTAGACATTACGCACAGCCAATTGACCTTTAAATAGACTTGGACGTTTAAAAAATGACCACAGGCACTTTAAAAATGATTTATATGTACGGATCAATAACGAATAGCATCGAATCTGAATCGAATGAATCAAATGGATGCTGTTGACACTGTTTACAAAATTTTATTAAACCATGTCACCAAATCTATATAAGTAGGAAGGCCTATTAGCGAATACTGCACAGTAAAAAAACATTCAATATTATAAAGTCTCTCAGATTCTACTTATTCTTGAAATAGGACAGTTGCATGAATGAATGCGTTGAACAACTTGATGGGGGAATGAGCAGAGCACCTTGTAGTATTCAGACAGACAGTCAGATGCCGAGAGTATATCCGGACCCAGAGCGCCGCCGTGTGGATAGTTAGGGAACTGCAGGTGTGGTGTTGAAGCTGCTTAGTTTCTATAGCAACCTTCCAGACTGTTCATTTCTGACAGGAGAAAGATGTTGTTGTCTGACGTTAAACGGAACAGAGGACGGAAGGATCGACTGACGGCCTGATTGGAGGTGTTTTCATTGTCCCCAATGAATGCTGCTACACAGCACCAACTAGAGTTATGTAGAAATATGATGACATAATAATGAAGATGACCATGTCCTGTGATGATAGGTTATATATTCTGTAGACATGCAGAGAGAGCAGAGACAGACATAGTCCTATACAAATCCTTAGAATAATACTGCAGGCAGAAATGTATTGATATCACAATCAATAGAAACCCATATTGTTATTGGTAAAAACCTCCCCTTACTCCGAGGCAGAAGGATGAACAGCTTATTGGCTACTGATATCAACAGCATCATTATACAAGTCACTTTGCGTTCCAGGCCGACTACATTTCAGATCACCTTGTCTTCTGATACCATATGCCATCACCATATCACCTGACTACACTGACCCCCTCCATCCCCCTCCTCCATCACCATATCACCTGACTACACTGACCCCCTCCATCCCCCTCCTCCATCACCATATCACCTGACTACACTGACCTCCTCCATCCCCCTCCTCCATCACCATATCACCTGACTACACTGACCCCCTCCATCCCCCTCCTCCATCACCATATCACCTGACTACACTGACCCCCTCCATCCCCCTCCTCCATCACCATATCACCTGACTACACTGACCCCCTCCATCCCCCTCTCTATCACCATATCACCTGACTACACTGACCCCCTCCATCCCCCTCTCTATCACCATATCACCTGACTACACTGACCCCCTCCATCCCCCTCCTCCATCACCATATCACCTGACTACACTGACCCCCTCCATCCCCCTCTCTATCACCATATCACCTGACTACACTGACCCCCTCCATCCCCCTCCTCCATCACCATATCACCTGACTACACTGACCCCCTCCATCCCCCTCCTCCATCACCATATCACCTGACTACACTGACCCCCTCCATCCCCCTCCTCCATCACTATATCACCTGACTACACTGACCCCCTCCATCCCCCTCCTCCATCACCATATCACCTGACTACACTGACCCCCTCCATCCCCCTCTCTATCACCATATCACCTGACTACACTGACCCCCTCCATCCCCCTCCTCCATCACCATATCACCTGACTACACTGACCCCCTCCATCCCACCACTCCATCACCATATCACCTGACTACACTGACCCCCTCCATCCCACCACTCCATCACCATATCACCTGACTACACTGACCCCCTCCATCCCCCTCCTCCATCACCATATCACCTGACTACACTGACCCCCTCCATCCCCCTCCTCCATCACCATATCACCTGACTACACTGACCTCCTCCATCCCCCTCCTCCATCACCATATCACCTGACTACACTGACCCCCTCCATCCCCCTCCTCCATCACCATATCACCTGACTACACTGACCCCCTCCATCCCCCTCCTCCATCACCATATCACCTGACTACACTGACCCCCTCCATCCCCCTCTCTATCACCATATCACCTGACTACACTGACCCCCTCCATCCCCCTCTCTATCACCATATCACCTGACTACACTGACCCCCTCCATCCCCCTCCTCCATCACCATATCACCTGACTACACTGACCCCCTCCATCCCCCTCTCTATCACCATATCACCTGACTACACTGACCCCCTCCATCCCCCTCTCTATCACCATATCACCTGACTACACTGACCCCCTCCATCCCCCTCCTCCATCACTATATCACCTGACTACACTGACCCCCTCCATCCCCCTCCTCCATCACCATATCACCTGACTACACTGACCCCCTCCATCCCCCTCTCTATCACCATATCACCTGACTACACTGACCCCCTCCATCCCCCTCCTCCATCACCATATCACCTGACTACACTGACCCCCTCCATCCCACCACTCCATCACCATATCACCTGACTACACTGACCCCCTCCATCCCACCACTCCATCACCATATCACCTGACTACACTGACCCCCTCCATCCCCCTCCTCCATCACCATATCACCTGACTACACTGACCCCCTCCATCCCCCTCCTCCATCACCATATCACCTGACTACACTGACCCCCTCCATCCCCCTCCTCCATCACCATATCACCTGACTACACTGACCCCCTCCATCCCCCTCCTCCATCACCATATCACCTGACTACACTGACCCCCTCCATCCCCCTCCTCCATCACCATATCACCTGACTACACTGACCCCCTCCATCCCCCTCCTCCATCACCATATCACCTGACTACACTGACCCCCTCCATCCCCCTCCTCCATCACCATATCACCTGACTTCACTGACCCCCTCCATCCCCCTCCTCCATCACCATATCACCTGACTACACTGACCCCCTCCATCCCCCTCCTCCATCACCATATCACCTGACTACACTGACCCCCTCCATCCCCCTCCTCCATCACCATATCACCTGACTACACTGACCCCCTCCATCCCCCTCCTCCATCACCATATCACCTGACTACACTGACCCCCTCCATCCCCCTCCTCCATCACCATATCACCTCACTACACTGACCCCCTCCATCCCCCTCCTCCATCACCATATCACCTGACTACACTGACCCCCTCCATCCCCCTCCTCCATCACCATATCACCTGACTACACTGACCCCCTCCATCCCCCTCCTCCATCACTATATCACCTCACTACACTGACCCCCTCCATCCCCCTCCTCCATCACCATATCACCTGACTACACTGACCCCCTCCATCCCCCTCCTCCATCACCATATCACCTGACTACACTGACCCCCTCCATCCCCCTCCTCCATCACCATATCACCTGACTACACTGACCCCCTCCATCCCCCTCCTCCATCACCATATCACCTGACTACACTGACCCCCTCCATCCCCCTCCTCCATCACCATATCACCTGACTACACTGACCCCCTCCATCCCCCTCTCTATCACCATATCACCTGACTACACTGACCCCCTCCATCCCCCTCCTCCATCACCATATCACCTGACTACACTGACCCCCTCCATCCCCCTCCTCCATCACCATATCACCTGACTACACTGACCCCCTCCATCCCCCTCCTCCATCACCATATCACCTGACTACACTGACCCCCTCCATCCCCCTCTCTATCACCATATCACCTGACTACACTGACCCCCTCCATCCCCCTCTCTATCACCATATCACCTGACTACACTGACCCCCTCCATCCCCCTCCTCCATCACCATATCACCTGACTACACTGACCCCCTCCATCCCCCTCCTCCATCACCATATCACCTGACTACACTGACCCCCTCCATCCCCCTCTCTATCACCATATCACCTGACTACACTGACCCCCTCCATCCCCCTCCTCCATCACTATATCACCTGACTACACTGACCCCCTCCATCCCCCTCCATCCCACCACTCCATCACCATATCACCTGACTACACTGACCCCCTCCATCCCCCTCCATCCCACCACTCCATCACCATATCACCTGACTACACTGACCCCCTCCATCCCCCTCCATCCCACCACTCCATCACCATATCACCTCACTACACTGACCCCCTCCATCCCCCTCCATCCCCCTCCTCCATCACCATATCACCTCACTACACTGACCCCCTCCATCCCCCTCCTCCATCACCATATCACCTGACTACACTGACCCCCTCCATCCCCCTCCTCCATCACCATATCACCTGACTACACTGACCCCCTCCATCCCCCTCCTCCATCACCATATCACCTGACTACACTGACCCCCTCCATCCCCCTCCTCCATCACCATATCACCTGACTACACTGACCCCCTCCATCCCCCTCCTCCATCACCATATCACCTGACTACACTGACCCCCTCCATCCCCCTCCTCCATCACCATATCACCTGACTACACTGACCCCCTCCATCCCCCTCCTCCATCACCATATCACCTGACTACACTGACCCCCTCCATCCCCCTCCTCCATCACCATATCAACTGACTACACTGACCCCCTCCATCCCCCTCCTCCATCACCATATCACCTGACTACACTGACCCCCTCCATCCCCCTCCTCCATCACTATATCACCTGACTACACTGACCCCCTCCATCCCCCTCCTCCATCACCATATCACCTGACTACACTGACCCCCTCCATCCCCCTCCTCCATCACCATATCACCTGACTACACTGACCCCCTCCATCCCCCTCCTCCATCACCATATCACCTCACTACACTGACCCTCTCCATCCCCCTCCTCCATCACCATATCACCTGACTACACTGACCCCCTCCATCCCCCTCCTCCATCACCATATCACCTGACTACACTGACCCCCTCCATCCCCCTCCTCCATCACCATATCACCTGACTACACTGACCCCCTCCATCCCCCTCCTCCATCACCATATCACCTGACTACACTGACCCCCTCCATCCCCCTCCTCCATCACCATATCACCTCACTACACTGACCCCCTCCATCCCCCTCCTCCATCACTATATCACCTGACTACACTGACCCCCTCCATCCCCCTCCATCCCACCACTCCATCACCATATCACCTGACTACACTGACCCCCTCCATCCCCCTCCATCCCACCACTCCATCACCATATCACCTCACTACACTGACCCCCTCCATCCCCCTCCATCCCCCTCCTCCATCACCATATCACCTCACTACACTGACCCCCTCCATCCCCCTCCTCCATCACCATATCACCTGACTACACTGACCCCCTCCATCCCCCTCCTCCATCACCATATCACCTGACTACACTGACCCCCTCCATCCCCCTCCTCCATCACCATATCACCTGACTACACTGACCCCCTCCATCCCCCTCCTCCATCACCATATCACCTGACTACACTGACCCCCTCCATCCCCCTCCTCCATCACCATATCACCTGACTACACTGACCCCCTCCATCCCCCTCCTCCATCACCATATCACCTGACTACACTGACCCCCTCCATCCCCCTCCTCCATCACCATATCACCTGACTACACTGACCCCCTCCATCCCCCTCTCTATCACCATATCACCTGACTACACTGACCCCCTCCATCCCCCTCCTCCATCACCATATCACCTGACTACACTGACCCCCTCCATCCCCCTCCTCCATCACTATATCACCTGACTACACTGACCCCCTCCATCCCCCTCCTCCATCACCATATCACCTCACTACACTGACCCCCTCCATCCCCCTCCTCCATCACCATATCACCTGACTACACTGACCCCCTCCATCCCCCTCCTCCATCACCATATCACCTGACTACACTGACCCCCTCCATCCCCCTCTCTATCACCATATCACCTCACTACACTGACCCCCTCCATCCCCCTCCTCCATCACTATATCACCTCACTACACTGACTACCAGCCATGTTGTGGTACATCTCAGCTAAAAGAGGTAGAATCAAAGAACCTTTGGAATAGATTCTGACAGACATGTTACTGTGTCATGACTGTATGGCTGACTAACTCAGCGCCCCATTGGTTGGATTACCAGAGGAGAGGGTGGGACCAATGCAGAAGCCAATCAGGTGGAATCAATAGCACACTGCATAGACCAACAGACCCTTGGCCAATGCAACAGGATGGCCAGCTGCTCAAATGCCTGGACTACAATGTCTCCTGGAAATATGACGTGGGAAGATGCCAGCTGCAGGAGAGACAGTCACATGGAGGTGAGTTGTGCTAGTAGAATGTTGTCACAATAAACCTGCAGCCTCATTCCAGACTGAGCATAGACCTATGGTCATATACAGAGCAGTAGCCAGACTGAGCATAGACCTATGGTCATATACAGAGCAGTAGCCAGACTGAGCATAGACCTATGGTCATATACAGAGCAGTAGCCAGACTGAGCATAGACCTATGGTCATATACAGAGCAGTAGCCAGACTGAGCATAGACCTATGGTCATATACAGAGCAGTAGCCAGACTGAGCATAGACCTATGGTCATATACAGAGCAGTAGCCAGACTGAGCATAGACCTATGGTCATATACAGAGCAGTAGTCAGACTGAGCAATAGAGATAACTGGATCACTTTGGTGTGGCTGATTTCAGACCGTGTTCTCCCTCACGGCAGCAGCACCATTGTAGTCAGTCATTTATGTATCAATAAATCCTATCTAGACCATGTACCGGTGGGTCAGGCTCAGAGGCAGTACCACGTTTGTCTGCTAGGTGTCAGTGTCTGTCTGGACACAGTGGTGGTGTTACACTGGGTTCCCTACAGATTTAGTATCTGTCTGGACACAGTGGTGGTGTTACACTGGGTTCCCTACAGATTTAGTATCTGTCTGGACACAGTGGTGGTGTTACACTGGGTTCCATACAGATTTAGTATCTGTCTGGATACAGTGGTGGTGTTACACTGGGTTCCCTACAGATTTAGTATCTGTCTGGATACAGTGGTGGTGTTACACTGGGTTCCATACAGATTTAGTATCTGTCTGGATACAGTGGTGGTGTTACACTGGGTTCCCTACAGATTTAGTATCTGTCTGGACACAGTGGTGGTGTTACACTGGGTTCCCTACAGATTTACTGTCTGTCTGGATACAGTGGTGGTGTTACACTGGGTTCCCTACAGATTTAGTATCTGTCTGGATACAGTGGTGGTGTTACACTGGGTTCCCTACAGATGTACTGTCTGTCTGGATACAGTGGTGGTGTTACACTGGTTTCCCTACAGATGTACTGTCTGTCTGGATACAGTGGTGGTGTTACACTGGGTTCCCTACAGATGTACTGTCTGTCTGGATACAGTGGTGGTGTTACACTGGGTTCCCTACAGATTTAGTGTCTGTCTGGATACAGTGGTGGTGTTACACTGGTTTCCCTACAGATGTACTGTCTGTCTGGATACAGTGGTGGTGTTACACTGGTTTCCCTACAGATGTACTGTCTGTCTGGATACAGTGGTGGTGTTACACTGGGTTCCCTACAGATTTAGTATCTGTCTGGATACAGTGGTGGTGTTAAACTGGTTTCCCTACAGATGTACTGTCTGTCTGGATACAGTGGTGGTGTTACACTGGGTTCCCTACAGATTTAGTATCTGTCTGGATACAGTGGTGGTGTTACACTGGGTTCCCTACAGATGTAGTATCTGTCTGGACACAGTGGTGGTGTTACACTGGGTTCCCTACATATTTACTGTCTGTCTGGATACAGTGGTGGTGTTACACTGGGTTCCCTACAGATTTAGTATCTGTCTGGATACAGTGGTGGTGTTACACTGGGTTCCCTACAGATGTAGTATCTGTCTGGACACAGTGGTGGTGTTACACTGGGTTCCCTACATATTTACTGTCTGTCTGGATACAGTGGTGGTGTTACACTGGGTTCCCTACAGATTTAGTATCTGTCTGGACACAGTGGTGGTGTTACACTGGGTTCCCTACAGATGTACTGTCTGTCTGGACACAGTGGTGGTGTTACACTGGGTTCCCTACAGATTTAGTATCTGTCTGGACACAGTGGTGGTGTTACACTGGGTTCCCTACAGGTTTAGTGTCTGTCTGGACACAGTGGTGGTGTTACACTGGGTTCCCTACAGATTTAGTATCTGTCTGGATACAGTGGTGGTGTTACACTGGGTTCCCTACAGATTTAGTGTCTGTCTGGATACAGTGGTGGTGTTACACTGGGTTCCCTACAGATGTAGTATCTGTCTGGACACAGTGGTGGTGTTACACTGGGTTCCCTACAGGTTTAGTGTCTGTCTGGACACAGTGGTGGTGTTACACTGGGTTCCCTACAGATTTAGTGTCTGTCTGGATACAGTGGTGGTGTTACACTGGTTTCCCTACAGATGTACTGTCTGTCTGGATACAGTTGTGGTGTTACACTGGGTTCCCTACAGATTTAGTGTCTGTCTGGATACAGTGGTGGTGTTACACTGGGTTCCATACAGATTTAGTATCTGTCTGGACACAGTGGTGGTGTTACACTGGGTTCCCTACAGATTTAGTATCTGTCTGGATACAGTGGTGGTGTTACACTGGGTTCCCTACAGATTTAGTATCTGTCTGGACACAGTGGTGGTGTTACACTGGGTTCCCTACAGATTTAGTATCTGTCTGGATACAGTGGTGGTGTTACACTGGGTTCCCTACAGATGTAGTATCTGTCTGGACACAGTGGTGGTGTTACACTGGGTTCCTTACAGATTTAGTATCTGTCTGGATACAGTGGTGGTGTTACACTGGGTTCCCTACAGATTTAGTATCTGTCTGGACACAGTGGTGGTGTTACACTGGGTTCCCTACAGATTTAGTATCTGTCTGGATACAGTGGTGGTGTTACACTGGGTTCCCTACAGATTTAGTATCTGTCTGGACACAGTGGTGGTGTTACACTGGGTTCCCTACAGATTTAGTATCTGTCTGGATACAGTGGTGGTGTTACACTGGGTTCCCTACAGATTTACTGTCTGTCTGGATACAGTGGTGGTGTTACACTGGGTTCCCTACAGATTTAGTATATGTCTGGATACAGTGGTGGTGTTACACTGGGTTCCCTACAGATTTAGTATCTGTCTGGACACAGTGGTGGTGTTACACTGGGTTCCCTACAGATTTACTGTCTGTCTGGACACAGTGGTGGTGTTACACTGGGTTCCCTACAGATTTAGTATCTGTCTGGACACAGTGGTGGTGTTACACTGGGTTCCCTACAGATTTACTGTCTGTCTGGATACAGTGGTGGTGTTACACTGGGTTCCCTACAGATTTAGTATCTGTCTGGACACAGTGGTGGTGTTACACTGGGTTCCCTACAGATGTACTGTCTGTCTGGACACAGTGGTGGTGTTACACTGGGTTCCCTACAGATTTAGTATCTGTCTGGACACAGTGGTGGTGTTACACTGGGTTCCCTACAGGTTTAGTGTCTGTCTGGACACAGTGGTGGTGTTACACTGGGTTCCCTACAGATTTAGTATCTGTCTGGATACAGTGGTGGTGTTACACTGGGTTCCCTACAGATGTACTGTCTGTCTGGATACAGTTGTGGTGTTACACTTGGTTCCCTACAGATTTAGTGTCTGTCTGGATACAGTGGTGGTGTTACACTGGGTTCCATACAGATTTAGTATCTGTCTGGACACAGTGGTGGTGTTACACTGGGTTCCCTACAGATTTAGTATCTGTCTGGATACAGTGGTGGTGTTACACTGGGTTCCCTACAGATTTAGTATCTGTCTGGACACAGTGGTGGTGTTACACTGGGTTCCCTACAGATTTAGTATCTGTCTGGATACAGTGGTGGTGTTACACTGGGTTCCCTACAGATTTAGTATCTGTCTGGACACAGTGGTGGTGTTACACTGGGTTCCCTACAGATTTAGTATCTGTCTGGATACAGTGGTGATGTTACACTGGGTTCCCTACAGATTTAGTATCTGTCTGGACACAGTGGTGGTGTTACACTGGGTTCCCTACAGATTTAGTATCTGTCTGGATACAGTGGTGGTGTTACACTGGGTTCCCTACAGATTTAGTATCTGTCTGGACACAGTGGTGGTGTTACACTGGGTTCCCTACAGATTTAGTTTCTGTCTGGATACAGTGGTGGTGTTACACTGGGTTCCCTACAGATTTACTGTCTGTCTGGATACAGTGGTGGTGTTACACTGGGTTCCCTACAGATTTAGTATCTGTCTGGATACAGTGGTGGTGTTACACTGGGTTCCCTACAGGTTTAGTGTCTGTCTGGACACAGTGGTGGTGTTACACTGGGTTCCCTACAGATTTACTGTCTGTCTGGATACAGTGGTGGTGTTACACTGGGTTCCCTACAGATTTACTGTCTGTCTGGATACAGTGGTGGTGTTACACTGGGTTCCCTACAGGTTTAGTGTCTGTCTGGACACAGTGGTGGTGTTACACTGGGTTCCCTACAGATTTAGTGTCTGTCTGGATACAGTGGTGGTGTTACACTGGTTTCCCTACAGATGTACTGTCTGTCTGGATACAGTGGTGGTGTTACACTGGGTTCCCTACAGATTTAGTGTCTGTCTGGATACATTGGTGGTGTTACACTGGTTTCCCTACAGATTTAGTATCTGTCTGGATACAGTGGTGGTGTTACACTGGGTTCCCTACAGATGTAGTATCTGTCTGGACACAGTGGTGGTGTTACACTGGGTTCCCTACATATTTACTGTCTGTCTGGATACAGTGGTGGTGTTACACTGGGTTCCCTACAGATTTAGTATTTGTCTGGACACAGTGGTGGTGTTACACTGGGTTCCCTACAGATGTACTGTCTGTCTGGACACAGTGGTGGTGTTACACTGGGTTCCCTACAGATTTACTGTCTGTCTGGATACAGTGGTGGTGTTACACTGGGTTCCCTACAGATGTAGTATCTGTCTTGATACAGTGGTGGTGTTACACTGGGTTCCCTACAGATGTAGTATCTGTCTGGATACAGTGGTGGTGTTACACTGGGTTCCCTACAGATGTAGTATCTGTCTGGATACAGTGGTGGTGTTACACTGGGTTCCCTACAGATTTACTGTCTGTCTGGATACAGTGGTGGTGTTACACTGGGTTCCCTACAGATGTACTGTCTGTCTGGACACAGTGGTGGTGTTACACTGGGTTCCCTACAGATTTAGTATCTGTCTGGACACAGTGGTGGTGTTACACTGGGTTCCCTACAGATTTAGTATCTGTCTGGACACAGTGGTGGTGTTACACTGGGTTCCCTACAGATTTAGTATCTGTCTGGACACAGTGGTGGTGTTACACTGGGTTCCCTACAGATTTAGTGTCTGTCTGGATACAGTGGTGGTGTTACACTGGGTTCCCTAGAGATTTAGTATCTGTCTGGACACAGTGGTGGTGTTACACTGGGTTCCCTACAGGTTTAGTGTCTGTCTGGACACAGTGGTGTATGTATATCTGTAGAGAACCCAGCAATCAACTGTTCCATTTATTAGAATTGTTTTGAAAACCTTGTATCAGTTTTGATGACCATTGCTAGGAACAAACACCTCCCTCTCTCTACCACTGTTGTATAGAACCTTCTCAATTCTCACAACAACAGACAACAGACAGACATTAATATATTGATTATGATAGCAGGCATTAGGCAGACGTACGTTGTACAGTATGTTTCTATCCATGAGACCTGAGACCATGTGTGTCTTGTATTGGCTTAGAGAGCCAGGCAGGTGGCATTGCCAGGTCCCAGTATAGTCCACCCACACTGCCCTCTCCCACAGACAGGCAGTGTTTCTATATAGCCCTACCCCACAGTGTGTTTTAACCCTACCCCACAGTGTCTTATAACCCTACCCCACAGTGTCTTATAACCCTACCCCACAGTGTCTTATAACCCTACCCCACAGTGTGTTATACTCCTACCCCACAGTGTGTTATAACCCTACCCCACAGTGTGTTTTAACCCTACCCCACAGTGTCTTATAACCCTACCCCACAGTGTCTTATAACCCTACCCCACAGTGTGTTATACTCCTACCCCACAGTGTCTTATAACCCTACCCCACAGTGTGTTATAACCCTACCCCACAGTGTGTTTTAACCCTACCCCACAGTGTTTTATACTCCTACCCCACAGTGTCTTATAGCCCTACCCCACAGTGTCTTATAACCCTACCCCACAGTGTGTTATAACCCTACCCCACAGTGTGTTATAACCCTACCCCACAGTGTGTTATAACCCTACCCCACAGTGTGTTAAAACTCTACCCCACAGTGTCTTATAACCCTACCCCACAGTGTGTTATAATCCTACCCCACAGTGTGTTATAACCCTACCCCACAGTGTGTTATAACCCCACCCCACAGTGTGTTAAAACCCTACCCCACAGTGTCTTATAATCCTACCCCACAGTGTGTTATACCCCTACCCCACAGTGTGTTAAA
This sequence comes from Thymallus thymallus, assembly GCA_023634145.1. NCBI lineage: Eukaryota > Metazoa > Chordata > Actinopteri > Salmoniformes > Salmonidae > Thymallus > Thymallus thymallus. Next base: position 1,584,539 of record CM042421.1, read on the forward strand.
ACCTTACCCCACAGTGTGTTATACCCCTGCCCCACAGTGTGTTATAACCCTACCCCACAGTGTCTTATAACCCTACCCCACAGTGTGTTATAACCCTACCCCACAGTGTCTTATAACCCTACCCCACAGTGTGTTATAACCCTACCCCACAGTGTGTTAAAACCCTACCCCACAGTGTCTTATAACCCTACCCCACAGTGTGTTATAATCCTACCCCACAGTGTGTTATAACCCTACCCCACAGTGTGTTAAAACCCTACCCCACAGTGTCTTATAACCCTACCCCACAGTGTGTTTTAACCCTACCCCACAGTGTGTTATAACCCTACCCCACAGTGTCTTATAACCCTACCCCACAGTGTGTTATACTCCTACCCCACAGTGTCTTATAACCCTACCCCACAGTGTGTTATAACCCTACCCCACAGTGTGTTTTAACCCTACCCCACAGTGTTTTATACTCCTACCCCACAGTGTCTTATAGCCCTACCCCACAGTGTCTTATAACCCTACCCCACAGTGTGTTATAACCCTACCCCACAGTGTGTTATAACCCTACCCCACAGTGTGTTATAACCCTACCCCACAGTGTGTTAAAACTCTACCCCACAGTGTCTTATAACCCTACCCCACAGTGTGTTATAATCCTACCCCACAGTGTGTTATAACCCTACCCCACAGTGTGTTATAACCCCACCCCACAGTGTGTTAAAACCCTACCCCACAGTGTCTTATAATCCTACCCCACAGTGTGTTATACCCCTACCCCACAGTGTGTTAAAACCTTACCCCACAGTGTGTTATACCCCTGCCCCACAGTGTGTTATAACCCTACCCCACAGTGTCTTATAACCCTACCCCACAGTGTGTTATAACCCTACCCCACAGTGTCTTATAACCCTACCCCACAGTGTGTTATAACCCTACCCCACAGTGTGTTAAAACCCTACCCCACAGTGTCTTATAACCCTACCCCACAGTGTGTTATAATCCTACCCCACAGTGTGTTATAACCCTACCCCACAGTGTGTTAAAACCCTACCCCACAGTGTCTTATAACCCTACCCCACAGTGTGTTATAATCCTACCCCACAGTGTGTTATAACCCTACCCCACAGTGTGTTATAACCCCACCCCACAGTGTGTTAAAACCCTACCCCACAGTGTCTTATAATCCTACCCCACAGTGTGTTATACCCCTACCCCACAGTGTGTTAAAACCTTACCCCACAGTGTGTTATACCCCTGCCCCACAGTGTGTTATAACCCTACCCCACAGTGTCTGATAACCCTACCCCACAGTGTGTTATAACCCTACCCCACAGTGTCTTATAACCCTACCCCACAGTGTGTTATAACCCTACCCCACAGTGTCTTATAACCCTACCCCACAGTGTGTTATAACCCTACCCCACAGTGTCTTATAACCCTACCCCACAGTGTGTTATAACCCTACCCCACAGTGTGTTAAAACCCTACCCCACAGTGTCTTATAACCCTACCCCACAGTGTGTTATAATCCTACCCCACAGTGTGTTATAACCCTACCCCACAGTGTGTTAAAACCCTACCCCACAGTGTCTTATAACCCTACCCCACAGTGTGTTATAATCCTACCCCACAGTGTGTTATAACCCTACCCCACAGTGTGTTATAACCCTACCCCACAGTGTGTTAAAACCCTACCCCACAGTGTCTTATAATCCTACCCCACAGTGTGTTATACCCCTACCCCACAGTGTGTTAAAACCTTACCCCACAGTGTGTTATACCCCTGCCCCACAGTGTCTTATAACCCTACCCCACAGTGTGTTATACCCCTACCCCACAGTGTGTTAAAACCTTACCCCACAGTGTGTTATACCCCTGCCCCACAGTGTGTTAAAATCTTACCCCACAGTGTGTTATAATCCTACCCCACAGTGTGTTATAACCCTACCCCACAGTGTGTTAAAACCTTACCCCACAGTGTGTTATAATCCTACCCCACAGTGTGTTATAACCCTACCCCACAGTGTGTTAAAACCTTACCCCACAGTGTGTTATACCCCTGCCCCACAGTGTGTTATAACCCTACCCCACAGTGTCTTATAACCCTACCCCACAGTGTGTTATAACCCTACCCCACAGTGTCTTATAACCCTACCACACAGTGTGTTATACCCCTACCCCACAGTGTGTTATAACTCACAGAGTGTACCAATGTAGCCAGGCTGTGTATCAGGATACATGTTGCTAACAGGTTCATTCTGTCCAAATGTCAGGTTATTTAAAGCTCTGGATGCATTGATTCCTCCTTAATCCAGGGTCTTAGGTCACTGCCTGCTTAATTACCAGCATGTGAGACCCTCACCCTCCTGCCTCACCCTCCTGCCTCCCTTATCCTTAGCCCCTCCTCTCCCCTCACCAGCCCTCACACCAGTATGGCAGAGTTGTGGCTGCCATAGAGACCAGGTTACAATAACATGACATAAGTTCTCAGTCATTTATGTCTGCTGTATTGTGATACTGTCCTGCTGCTGTACAAAGATAGACAGGCTCTCTGAGGCCCACTGAGGCAACAGTCAGTCTTGCTAGATGTCAGTGGTCTTGGTTAGTGGTGTTGCTAGATGACAGTTGTCTTGGTTAAAGGTGTTGCTAGATGTCAGTGGTCTTGGTTAGTGGTGTTGCTAGATGACAGTGGTCTTGGTTAGTGGTGTTGCTAGATGTCAGTGGTCTTGTTTAGTGGTGTTGCTAGATGACAGTGGTCTTGGTTAGTGGTGTTGCTAGATGACAGTGGTCTTGGTTAGTGGTGTTGCTAGATGACAGTGGTCTTGGTTAGTGGTGTTGCTAGATGACAGTGGTCTTGGTTAGTGGTGTTGCTAGATGTCAGTGGTCTTGGTTAGTGGTGTTGCTAGATGACAGTGGTCTTGGTTAGTGGTGTTGCTAGATGTCAGTGGTCTTGTTTAGTGGTGTTGCTAGATGTCAGTGGTCTTGGTTAGTGGTGTTGCTAGATGTCAGTGGTCTTGGTTAGTGGTGTTGCTAGATGACAGTGGTCTTGGTTAGTGGTGTTGCTAGATGACAGTGGTCTTGGTTAGTGGTGTTGCTAGATGACAGTGGTCTTGGTTAGTGGTGTTGCTAGATGACAGTGGTCTTGGTTAGTGGTGTTGCTAGATGACAGTGGTCTTGGTTAGTGGTGTTGCTAGATGACAGTGGTCTTGGTTAGTGGTGTTGCTAGATGTCAGTGGTCTTGGTTAGTGGTGTTGCTAGATGTCAGTGGTCTTGTTTAGTGGTGTTGCTAGATGACAGTGGTCTTGGTTAGTGGTGTTGCTAGATGACAGTGGTCTTGGTTAGTGGTGTTGCTAGATGTCAGTGGTCTTGGTTAGTGGTGTTGCTAGATGACAGTGGTCTTGGTTAGTGGTGTTGCTAGATGACAGTGGTCTTGGTTAGTGGTGTTGCTAGATGACAGTGGTCTTGGTTAGTGGTGTTGCTAGATGACAGTGGTCTTGGTTAGTGGTGTTGCTAGATGACAGTGGTCTTGGTTAGTGGTGTTGCAAGATGACAGTGGTCTTGGTTAGTGGTGTTGCTAGATGACAGTGGTCTTGGTTAGTGGTGTTGCAAGATGACAGTTCCAGTAGATGACCAGTAGATGGCAGACAGTGCCTAGCAATAGCTACACATATCTGTGTGGAATAAGGAAGCTGCTTTAGTAAACAGGAAGTGACGGCTGCTGCGCTGTCCCCTCCCCCAATTCCTCCAATCATCCTCCCTCTCCCCTCCTCCTCTCCCCCTCCCTCCCCCCCTCCCTCCCTCCCTCCCTCTGTTCTCCAGCCTGAATATAGGCCTGGAGTGTCGTGCAGACTGTGTTTGTGTGTACTTCGAGGATGTGTGTGTGTGTGTGTGTGTGTGTGTGTGTGTGTGTGTGTGTGTGTGTGTGTGTGTGTGTGTGTGTGTGTGTGTGTGTGTGTGTGTGTGTGTGTGTGTGTGTGTGTGTGTGTGTGTGTGTGTGTGTGTGTGTGTGTGTGTGTGTGTGAGAGAGCTGGGTAGACAGGCTGTATTAAAGCAGAGTGGCTAAGATCAAAAGGTCTAATGCTGCAGAAAGGATAGACCGAGAGAGAGAGAGAGAGAGAGAGAGAGAGAGAGAGAGAGAGAGAGAGAGAGAGAGAGAGAGAGAGAGAGGATCCTTCTACACTATGTCAGGATCCTTCTACACTATGTCAGGATCCTTCTACACTATGTCAGGATCCTTCTACACTATGTCAGGTTCCTTCTACACTATGTCAGGTTCCTTCTACACTATGTCAGGTTCCTTCTACACTATGTCAGGATCCTTCTACACTATGTCAGGTTCCTTCTACACTATGTCAGGTTCCTTCTACACTATGTCAGGATCCTTCTACACTATGTCAGGTTCCTTCTACACTATGTCAGGTTCCTTCTACACTATGTCAGGTTCCTTCTACACTATGTCAGGTTCCTTCTACACTATGTCAGGTTCCTTCTACACTATGTCAGGTTCCTTCTACACTATGTTAGGTTCCTTCTACACTATGTCAGGATCCTTCTACACTATGTCAGGTTCCTTCTACACTATGTCAGGTTCCTTCTACACTATGTCAAGTTATGTCCCCTTTGTCACTACAGTATTGTCTTAAGGATATGTGCTTTTTGCTGTGGTGCATTTTCTGTTGCTGTTGCCATCCAATATCATTATTCAGAGCCATACAACTGCACCGATACGTACTGTACCTTGTTGAAGAATGCAGAGTATGACACTGGTATCCCGCTGTCATTTTCCTATAGTCCAAGAATTAGCCCCCCCCCCCAAATTTTTTTTTTTATAAGCTAATGGCTGGATCTGGATTGAAAACACAAGCTTGACCTCACTGTCTACTGGAACTAGAATGCTGTTTTCTATTGGTTTTCAGTTAAAGACAGAAAGATGAGCAGTCCTCCTCTAGAATACACCACCTGGATAACATCACTGACAGGACATAGAATACACCACCTGGATAACATCACTGACAGGACATAGAATACACCACCTGGATAACATCACTGACAGGACATAGAATACACCACCTGGATAACATCACTGACAGGACATAGAATACACCACCTGGATAACATCACTGACAGGACATAGAATACACCACCTGCAGAGAGGAGAGGATGCAAGCAGACAGAGATTAAACCACGTGGACAACAATGTGTCTGACATGGACAGGAGGCACCAGGACAGCGATGATGACCTGCAGAGAGGAGAGGATGCAAGCAGACAGAGGTACAGATGACGTTACTTGAATCACCTTCCACAGACAGTCATGTGAGAAAGTAAGTACACCCCCTGGAAAGTTCTCTCTTTCTTTACATATTTGGACAGCTGGATATGCAATCTTCACTTCAACACTATTGACAGATAAAGGTTACCCAATTTAACACAAAAAATAACTTTGAAAATGTTATGCAATTAAAATAAACAAAAATGCCTTTTCCTTATGGAGAAAAAGTTAGTACACCCCTACCTTTACCATCACATAAAGTTAGTACACCCCTACCTTTACCATCACATAAAGTTAGTACACCCCTACCTTTACCATCACATAAAGTTAGTACAGCCCTACCTTTACCATCACATAAAGTTAGTACACCCCTACCTTTACCATCACATAAAGTTAGTACAGCCCTACCTTTACCATCACATAAAGTTAGTACAGCCCTACCTTTACCATCACATAAAGTTAGTACAGCCCTACCTTTACCATCACATAAAGTTAGTACAGCCCTACCTTTACCATCACATACAGTTAGTACACCCCTACCTTTACCATCACATAAAGTTAGTACAGCCCTACCTTTACCATCACATAAAGTTAGTACACCCCTACCTTTACCATCACATAAAGTTAGTACACCCCTACCTTTACATAAAGTTAGTACACCCCTACCTTTACATAAAGTTAGTACACCCCTACCTTTACCATCACATAAAGTTAGTACAGCCCTACCTTTACCATCACATAAAGTTAGTACACCCCTACCTTTACCATCACATAAAGTTAGTACAGCCCTACCTTTACCATCACATAAAGTTAGTACAGCCCTACCTTTACCATCACATAAAGTTAGTACAGCCCTACCTTTACCATCACATAAAGTTAGTACAGCCCTACCTTTACCATCACATACAGTTAGTACACCCCTACCTTTACCATCACATAAAGTTAGTACAGCCCTACCTTTACCATCACATAAAGTTAGTACACCCCTACCTTTACCATCACATAAAGTTAGTACACCCCTACCTTTACATAAAGTTAGTACACCCCTACCTTTACATAAAGTTAGTACACCCCTACCTTTACCATCACATAAAGTTAGTACACCCCTACCTTTACCATCACATAAAGTTAGTACACCCCTACCTTTACCATCACATAAAGTTAGTACACCCCTACCTTTACCATCACATAAAGTTAGTACACCCCTACCTTTACCATCACATAAAGTTAGTACAGCCCTACCTTTACCATCACATAAAGTTAGTACAGCCCTACCTTTACCATCACATAAAGTTAGTACACCCCTACCATCACATAAAGTTAGTACACCCCTACCTTTACCATCACATAAAGTTAGTACACCCCTACCTTTACCATCACATAAAGTTAGTACACCCCTACCTTTACCATCACATAAAGTTAGTACACCCCTACCTTTACCATCACATAAAGTTAGTACAGCCCTACCTTTACCATCACATAAAGTTAGTACAGCCCTACCTTTACCATCACATAAAGTTAGTACACCCCTACCATCACATAAAGTTAGTACACCCCTACCTTTACCATCACATAAAGTTAGTACAGCCCTACCTTTACCATCACATAAAGTTAGTACACCCCTACCATCACATAAAGTTAGTACACCCCTACCTTTACCATCACATACAGTTAGTACACCCCTACCTTTACCATCACATAAAGTTAGTACACCCCTACCTTTACCATCACATAAAGTTAGTACACCCCTACCTTTACCATCACATAAAGTTAGTACAGCCCTACCTTTACCATCACATAAAGTTAGTACAGCCCTACCTTTACCATCACATAAAATGGCTACAATTAGAATTAGGTACCAAAACAAGTGTAAATGATTAGAGAACATAAGGAAAAGGCATTTTTGTTTATTTTAATTGCATAACATTTTCAACGTTTTTTTGTTTGTTTGATTGTGTGATTTGTTAAATTGGGTTTCCTTTATCTGTCAGGTGTGTTGAAGTGAAGATTAAATATCCATCTGTCCAAATATGTAAAAAATAAAAAAGCTTTCCAGGGGGTGGACTTACTTTTTCACATGACTGTACATGACACAATACATGAAGAATGTATAGATATCTGTATACACACTGACCATGGTACCCTGGCTTAATGTATTCAACATGACCCTGGGACAACATACTCCTGAGGCTGAGAAACAGGTGTGTGAGAATGTATAGATATGGCAACAATAAGAGGCTGTTCTGTATGTAGACACTGAATAATATCATGTTCTATACCAAAACATATGCTTGAAAACAAGTACAGTATGTAAGACAGAAATAAAGACAGATCATAGTTTTAATTCTGTCAACAAACTGCTGTTGGCTGGTGGAGTTTTTACATTGTTACATCTCAATTTTTTTAAGGTATGAATATATATATATGTATGTTTTATATGAAAAGGGATTGGTTTAAAACTGGAGACTTTGATAGATTTTTAACATCAATTATGTTTTTTTTTCTTTTTTTTTCGGTTGATTAAATGTTTTGCTTCGATGAGAACATGGCAGGCAGGTAGAGGGGGACTAAAACAAAATGGCTTCCTTTCAAAACAATCATATTCTAATCGGAAGTTGGACATTTCAGACTTGCTAACTGGTTGTAGTTATACAAGTTCAACCAGTTAGCAAGTCCGAATTTCTTAGTTCCGACTAGCAAGTGAACACGGCATTAAACCCCCTTTTTCGCATAATTTTGGCGCAGGGATATGACATCATCAGTGTGAATTTGCTGCAGGTCTTTTGACATATGTTCATACATTTTTTTAAAATAATGATTGATTGTTTTTTGTTTTGATCAGAATGCTGTACCCCTGTTATTGATTGAAGGCATCTACCACAGTGTCCACATCATGTTTCATTTCAACAGCAGATGTAACCCCTGGGTCGTGTTCAAACGGAAGAAAACTGGGAGGGACTACCTTGAGGTGTCCAATAAGAAACACTCATTTTCGTTTTCCATTGTAAAACAGTTTGGTACAGTGTGCTCTAATGAATGTGAGTCTGGATGACTGGTTCTCAGACCATGTCTCTATGTTAACTATGGTTTATATGTCATCCCAGTTAAAACATACAACAACCATAATGCAGTACAGGGCATTACAGGGCAGTATTGGAGCAGTACAGGGCAGAATGGACAACAAGGGACAGAACGGTACAGCAAGGGACAGAACGGGGCAGAACGGTACAGCACAGGGCAGAATGGTGCAGCACAGGGCAGAATGGTGCAGCACAGAGCAGAATGGTGCAGCACAGGGCAGAATGGTGCAGCACAGGGCAGAATGGTGCAGCACAGAGCAGAATGGTGCAGCACAGGGCAGAATGGTGCAGCACAGAGCAGAATGGTGCAGCACAGGGCAGAATGGTGCAGCACAGGGCAGAATGGTGCAGCACAGGGCAGAATGGTGCAGCACAGGGCAGAACGGGTGAAAATGGGGCAGAATGGGACATCTCACACCCCTGACCCCATCTCCTTCCCTCCCCAGCACTGAGCCTCAGAGGGCAGGAACAGGCTAGCTAGCCAGGCCAGAGTGCATTACCAGCTAGCTGCACAGCAGGCTGACCACAGTTCTATATACACCTAATTCTAATGTCTCTTAGTGTGACCATGCTCTCCACCACAACAAGATAAGATTGATTCTGACTGGAGATTAGATGCTTTTCTTATGGTTTTTCATTTCATATTGTTGCCATTGTTGGACATTTCCTCCTTCATTTGTGATCTATTTTTGATGAATAAACATGTTGTTATTATTGATTGTTGGTATTTACATGAGGCAGCTGCATGTGTGTAAGGACAGATGTTTGTTTGTTATAAAGGCATGTGTGTGTGTGCTTGTGTGTGTGTGTATGTGCGTGGGTGTGCGTGTGTGTGTGTGCATGCTTGTTGAAGGTAGATCACAGAGGAAAAAGGCACAGTGACATTACCCATGATTCCATGTTCCATCTCTCTCTCTCTATCTCTCTCTCTCTCTCTCTCTCTCTCTCTCTCTCTCTCTCTCTCTCTCTCTCTTGATCTCTCTCTCTCTCTCTCTCTCTCTCTCTCTCTCTATTTCAATTTCAATTTAAGGGGATTTATTGCCAAAGCAAGTGAAGTAGATAATAAATAAAAGTGAAATAAACAATAGAAAATGTACATTATAGTCACAAAAGTTCAGAAAGAATAAAGACATTTCAAATGTCATATTATGTCTATAAACAGTGTTGTGACAATGTGCAAATAGTTAAAGTATAAAAGGGAAAATGATGGAACACTGTGGTCTGACAGAATCTGTTTAGAAGATCTAGGTGCTGCTGTAGCCCTCCTTGGTTGGGGACAGAAGCACCAGATCGTCAGCAAACAGTAGACAATTGACTTCAGATTCTAGTAGGGTGAAGCTGGGAGCTGCAGACTGTTCTAGTGCCCTCGCCAATTCGTTGATATATATGTTGAAGAGGGTGGGGCTTAAGCTGCATCCCTGGTTCACCCCCCAGGTCTGTGGAAAGAAATATGTGAGTTTTTTGCCCATTTTAACCGCATACTTATTTATTATTTGTGTATATACATTTTATAATGTTGTATTTTTTTCCCAAACACCACTTTCCATCAGTTTGTATAGCAGACCCTCGTGCCAAATTGAGTCAAAAGCTTGAAATCAACAAAACATGAGAAGACTTTGCCTTTGTTTTGGTTTGTTTGTCAATTAGGGTGTGCAGGGTGAATACGTGGTCTGTCGTACGGAGATTTGACATTTGCTCAGTACATTGTTTTCACTGAGGAAGGTATGAGTCTGCTGTTAATGATAATGCAGAGGATTTTCCCAAGGTTGCTGTTGGGGTCAAACCTCTCTCTCTCTCTCTCTCTCTCTCTCTCTCTCTCTCTCTCTCTCTCTCTCTCTCTCTCTCTCTCTCTCTCTCTCTCTCTCTCTGTGTCAGTGGAGAAGAATAAGAATGGTACTCAGATCTCCAATATGACCTACATAAAATCAAACACTGTGGTATGTAGCCTAGACAATGGCTGTCTGTCTGTCTGCTCCCACATTACTCCCCAATGCTCTCACTGTACTACAGCCCCCACATTACTCCCCAATGCTCTCACTGTACTACAGCCCCCACATTACTCCCCAATGTTCTCACTGTACTACAGCCCCCACATTACTCCCCAATGCTCTCACTGTACTACAGCCCCCACATTACTCCCCAATGTTCTCACTGTACTACAGCCCCCACATTACTCCCCAATGCTCTCACTGTACTACAGCCCCCACATTACTCCCCAATGCTCTCACTGTAGCCTACTGCTGCAAGCTCCCCAATCTACTAAATATCCATGATGCGTTTAATGACCTGTCACTCTAGCCTGGTCCTGATCTGTTGTGTAACAATGACCATAGGAGTTGGCAAGACAGCAAAACAGGTCTGGGGCCAGCCTACATTGTCCCGTCATAGTTCTCCTTAGACTGTTCTCAGTGCAGCCTCAGTTCCCTGACGCAGTCCCTATGAGCCAAAAAGATTGTAGCTCCACTGATCCTAGAACACTGTTTTAAGATCTGAAGACTAGACCCTTTCCTCTATACATAACAATGTTCTAAACATCCCCACTCTCCAAGACTGGCCACGTGAGACAGAATAAATATAAGGTACACTTCATACCACAGCATTAAATAGAACATGTAACTTATCCTAGGTACACTTCCCACCACAGCATTAAATAGAACATGTATCTCATCCTAGGTACACTTCCTACCACAGCATTAAATAGAACATGTATCTCATCCTAGGTACACCTCCCACAACAGCATTAAATAGAACATGTATCTTATCCCAGGTACACTTCCTACCACAGCATTAAATAGAACATGTATCTCATCCTAGGTAAACTTCCTAGCACAGCATTAAATGGAACATGTATCTTATCCTAGGTACACTTCCCACAACAGCATTAAATAGAACATGTATCTCATCCTAGGTACACTTCCTACCACAGCATTAAATAGAACATGTATCTTATCCTAGGTACACTTCCCACAACATCATTAAATAGAACATGTATCTCATCCTAAGTACACTTCCCACCACAGCATTAAATATAATATATCTTTATATCTCTGACTGCGTTGTTTGCTCAGCCCTCCCTTCCTCCCCATTTTAAAACCAGACCCCTAAAAACAGTATTAGTGTATTTGAATTCCGTCAGAGGTAAAAGAGATTAGCCCAGCTGTGAAGCTCTAAACCCCTCTCTCTACCAGGCATCAGGTAGCAGGCACCAGGTAGCAGGCACCAGGTAGCAGGTAGCAGGCAACAGCTATCAGGCACCAGGTAGCAGGCACCAGGTAGCAGGCACCAGGTAGCAGGCACCAGGTAGCAGGCAGCAGGCACCAGGTAGCAGGCACCATCTATCTGCTGCTGACCCAGTTAGGTGACAATATACCAGCTACCAGCTATACCGTCTATCTGCTGCTGACCCAGTTAGGTGACAATATACCAGCTACCAGCTATACCGTCTATCTGCTGCTGACCCAGTTAGGATAGAGAGGCAGGGTGCAGGTGGGTTGCCAGTCTCCAGTCCCCCAGTGGTAACATTTTCCTAGCCATGTCCCACATCAGGTTGTGAAGTATTGCCAACTCCAATGGTCATTGTCATGCCTCATGACCAGTCCCCTAGCCAGTGAGGAGCCAGTACTCTGATGTTCTGGGCCTGCGGGGAAGCTGTTTTTATACAGACAGTCCCCTAGTCAGTGTGGAGCCAGTACCCTCTGATGTTTTGGGTCTGCGTAGAAGCTGTTTTTATACAGACAGCAAAACCACACACCAAGGTGTGCTGGAACTCTATTGGGGTAGCTAGGAATAACAGGTAACAGATGACCGAGGTTTAAATATATTTAACTCCAACTATATACAGAGTGGAGCTTCAGCCGTTTTGAATCATTTCATATCATCATGTCATGTCATACAATATTGTGTTCCTCATGTCCTAATGCTGGCGGATAAAACGCTCTTCCTTCAGTCACTATAGATCATGCACATTTCCTATAGGAAGGAATAGAGGGGTTCCCCAGATATCTACATGAGGTGAACAGTATATAGGAAGGAATAGAGGGGTTCCCCAGATATCTACATGAGGTAAACAGTATATAGGAAGGAATAGAGGGGTTCCCCAGATATCTACATGAGGTGAACAGTATATAGGAAGGAATAGAGGGGTTCCCCAGATATCTACATGAGGTAAACAGTATATAGGAAGGAATAGAGGGGTTCCCCAGATATCTACATGAGGTGAACAGTATATAGGAAGGAATAGAGGGGTTCCCCAGATATCTACATGAGGTAAACAGTATATAGGAAGGAATAGAGGGGTTCCCCAGATATCTACATGAGGTAAACAGTATATAGGAAGGAATAGAGGGGTTCCCCAGATATCTACATGAGGTAAACAGTATATAGGAAGGAATAGAGGGGTTCCCCAGATATCTACATGAGGTAAACAGTATATAGGAAGGAATAGAGGGGTTCCCCAGATATCTACATGAGGTGAACAGTATATAGGAAGGAATAGAGGGGTTCCCCAGATATCTACATGAGGTAAACAGTATATAGGAAGGAATAGAGGGGTTCCCCAGATATCTACATGAGGTAAACAGTATATAGGAAGGAATAGAGGGGTTCCCCAGATATATACATGAGGTAAACAGTATATAGGAAGGAATAGAGGGGTTCCTCAGATATCTACATGAGGTGAACAGTATATAGGACGAAATAGAGGGGTTCCCCAGATATCTACATGAGGTGAACAGTATATAGGAAGGAATAGAGGGGTTCCCCAGATATCTACATGAGGTAAACAGTATATAGGAAGGAATAGAGGGGTTCCCCAGATATCTACACGAGGTAAACAGTATATAGGAAGGAATAGAGGGGTTCCCCAGATATCTACATGAGGTAAACAGTATATAGGAAGGAATAGAGGGGTTCCCCAGATATCTACATGAGGTAAACAGTATATAGGAAGGAATAGAGGGGTTCCCCAGATATCTACATGAGGTAAACAGTATATAGGAAGGAATAGAGGGGTTCCCCAGATATCTACATGAGGTAAACAGTATATAGGAAGGAATAGAGGGGTTCCCCAGATATCTACATGAGGTAAACAGTATATAGGAAGGAATAGAGGGGTTCCCCAGATATCTACATGAGGTAAACAGTATATAGGAAGGAATAGAGGGGTTCCCCAGATATCTACATGAAGTAAACAGTATATTGTAATGATGACTGCATCTTGAGTGGAGATATAGAGAGAAGTTTTGTCTGCTTTATATTTCTGCATTTAACTTTACAACCATATCTACTATGAATTTTTACAATTTCTCACTATAATGAGCTTCATGGTGGTGTGTATTATTAACAGTACATAGTCAGTTATTGTCCATATCTGTGTATATACAAACTTAAATAGTGCCTTACATTTGACATATCTTTCAAATCAG
>CM042421.1:1600802-1662036 GCA_023634145.1 Thymallus thymallus
GTGTGAAATAAACATAAACTGAACAAAGGTGTTGTTATAATAAAGAGTATACAATACATAACATATTTATTCATGTATATATATAATATATATGCACTATAAAGTCTTCTTGAGTACTAGTCGTGACTAAGTGTATCGTGGCCTTTTTTCACCTTGTCTTTACTGTACTGAGATGTTACCTTCAATTAGTTATACTATATGATGAAATAATGTATATGAAGGTTAACAAGGCTGCATGTTTCGATCACTTATGATTAATAAAGAAATCAACTGTGGAAAGATTGTACTGTCTGTTCTACATATTGGCTTTTATTGTGAAATGTGAGACTTAAAGGAAGTGATTTGATGTTTACTATGGATGTGTCCACCAGCTCCTGTCAAAGCACATACCTGTCTATTGATGAAACCTGGCAATATCATTTCAGACACAGCCTAAAGCATGTTGCACTCATCTGATGATTCTATATTAAACCCTATAAGCTGGTTTCCCAGACACAGATCAAGCCTAGACCTGGACTAAAAAGCTATTTCAATGGAGATCCCTCATTGCTTTTTAATCCAGGACTATTCTTAATCCGTGTCTGGGAAACTAGCCCTATAAGTATCATTCACCCAGCGCCAAAACTCCATTGAAATAGAGGCCTGTTTCATCCTTCTGGTTCTATATTTGACTAGAAGGTAAGGGTAGGTTATCAAATCAGCCGGTAATAGACTATACTATCGATAGTAATGACAGTGACATAGTGAAGATCTTCAGTAACAGCAGGGAGACAAGACGTTACATCAGAAACAAACACGACCTGAGTTAACTACCTGAAGGTGACCACACCCACAGGTAATGTCTAGGAGGACTGGTAACAGACTGGTAATGTCTAGGAGGACTGGTAACAGACTGGTAATGTCTAGGAGGACTGGTAACAGACTGGTAATGTCTAGGAGGACTGGTAACAGACTGGTAATATATAGGAGGACTGGTAACAGACAGGTAATATATAGGAGGACTGGTAACAGGCAGGAATGGTCTGGGAGAACTGGTAACAGACAGGTAATATATAGGAGGACTGGTAACAGACAGGTAATATATAGGAGGACTGGTAACAGACAGGTAATATATAGGATGACTGGTAACAGACAGGTATGGTCTGGGAGAACTGGTAACAGACAGGTAATATATAGGAGGACTGGTAACAGACAGGTAATATATAGGAGGACTGATAACAGACAGGTAATGTCTGGGAGGACTGGTAACAGACAGGTAATATATAGGAGGACTGGTAACAGACAGGTAATATATAGGAGGACTGGTAACAAACTGGTAATATATAGGAGGACTGGTAACAAACTGGTAATATATAGGAGGACTGGTAACAGACAGGTAATATATAGGAGGACTGGTAACAGACAGGTAATATATAGGAGGACTGGTAACAGACAGGTAATATATAGGAGGACTGGTAACAGACAGGTAATATATAGGAGGACTGGTAACAGACAGGTATGGTCTGGGAGAACTGGTAACAGACAGGTCATGTCTAGGAGGACTGGTAACAGACAGGTAATGTCTAGGAGGACTTGTAACAGACAGGTAATGTCTAGGAGGACTGGTAACAGACAGGTCATGTCTAGGAGGACTGGTAACAGACAGGTAATGTCTAGGAGGACTGGTAACAGACAGGTCATGTCTAGGAGGACTGGTAACAGACAGATCATGTCTAGGAGTGACTGGTAACAGATATTAAGAAAACAGCAAGGAAATCTAATATATGGAAAGTCATATAGCTTATATTTTACGGTATATGACTTCTTACATCCTGAAACATCCTGAAAACACATACAACATGTGACAGTAAAATATAAGCTATATGACTTTCCACATATTAGATTTCCTTGCTGTTTTCTTAATGGGCACCGTGATATTGAGAAGACATTAAGAGGATGGCTATATAAGTCCCTCTCTCTCTCTCTCTCTCTCTCTCTCTCTCTCTCTTAGCCTACAGGTGACAGACATACTCAATAGAGCCAATTCATGAAGAAACTGATACATTAGCCAAGGCAGGCTACTTTATCTGGATCCCTAGGGGTGCTGGTCAAAAGCAGTGCACCAAATAGGGAATAGGGTACCATTTTGAATGCATGTCTTAGGCAGATATTTATACCTGATCCATCTAATACAGGATGATCACCATGACAACAAGAGATGTGTCTCTAGTGATACAGAGGGGGTAGTGATAATGCACATACCCAGAGAAACGTCATTAACAGGGATCGTGAGGGGGGTAGTGATAATGCACATACCCAGAGAAACGTCATTAACAGGGATCGTGAGGGGGGTAGTGATAATGCACATACCCAGAGAAACGTCATTAACAGGGATCGTGAGGGGGGTAGTGATAATGCACATACCCAGAGAAACGTCATTAACAGGGATCGTGAGGGGGGTAGTGATAATGCACATACCCAGAGAAACGTCATTAACAGGGATCGTGAGGGGGGTAGTGATAATGCACATACCCAGAGAAAAGTCATTAACAGGGATCGTGAGGGGGGTAGTGATAATGCACATACCCAGAGAAACGTCATTAACAGGGATCGTGAGGGGGGTAGTGATAATGCACATACCCAGAGAAACGTCATTAACAGGGATCGTGAGGGGGGTAGTGATAATGCACATACCCAGAGAAAAGTCATTAACAGGGATCGTGAGGGGGGTAGTGATAATGCACATACCCAGAGAAACGTCATTAACAGGGATCGTGAGGGGGGTAGTGATAATGCACATACCCAGAGAAACGTCATTAACAGGGATCGTGAGGGGGGTAGTGATAATGCACATACCCAGAGAAACGTCATTAACAGGGATCGTGAGGGGGGTAGTGATAATGCACATACCCAGAGAAACGTCATTAACAGGGATCGTGAGGGGGGTAGAGATAATGCACCCGTTGGTTCTCAAGACCTTTAGGGAATCCCTGCTTCCCTGGTAGTGACGGAGGAAGGGGGATGTGAGCCGTGGCACGTTGTATATACGCCTGCCATCCCTCCCTCCCTCCCAGTCTATTTTTAGCAACAGACATTTTCTTTGAGACTCTTTCTGTGTAACCCAAACCATGTCAGTGTGGCGGTGGGTTGAGGGTCTCCCTATGAAAACAACCTGTACAGTAATCTCTGGTAGCATGGCAGATACTGTATGTCCTGTCATGGAGTCAGTATTACAGCCACCTGGTCGTGTAATAATGAAAGAGTCTCCCAGCACGTCATTCACGTTCTCCAATCACCACCTTCCCCCGCCAGCCAGTGGTGAGACCCAGAACATTACAATCATGTTCTGTTGAAGAGAAATAAAACCATCATCTGGAACAGAAAGAGTGAGGAAAGAAAATGGAGGATGGGTTCTCTCTCCCTGCATACATGTCAAGGTACATTCTGATAGATCCAGCCTCTCTCCCTGCCTACATGTTAAGGTACATTCTGATAGATCCAGCCTCTCTCCCTGCCTACATGTTAAGGTACATTCTGATAGATCCAGCCTCTCTCCCTCCCTACATGTTAAGGTACATTCTGATAGATCCAGCCTCTCTCCCTGCCTACATGTTAAGGTACATTCTGATAGATCCAGCCTCTCTCCCTGCCTACATGTCAAGGTACATTCTGATAGATCCAGCCTCTCTCCCTGCCTACATGTTAAGGTACATTCTGATAGATCCAGCCTCTCTCCCTGCATACATGTCAAGGTACATTCTGATAGATCCAGCCTCTCTCCCTCCCTACATGTTAAGGTACATTCTGATAGATCCAGCCTCTCTCCCTGCCTACATGTTAAGGTACATTCTGATAGATCCAGCCTCTCTCCCTCCCTACATGTTAAGGTACATTCTGATAGATCCAGCCTCTCTCCCTCCCTACATGTTAAGGTACATTCTGATAGATCCAGCCTCTCTCCCTCCCTACATGTTAAGGTACATTCTGATAGATCCAGCCTCTCTCCCTGCATACATGTTAAAGTACATTCTGATAGATCCAGCCTCTCTCCCTGCCTAAATGTTAAGGTACATTCTGATAGATCCAGCCTCTCTCACTCCCTACATGTTAAAGTACATTCTGATAGATCCAGCCTCTCTCCCTCCCTACATGATAAGGTACATTCTGATAGGTCCAGCCTCTCTGCCTCCCTACATGTTAAGGTACATTCTGATAGGTCCAGCCTCTCTGCCTCCCTACATGTTAAGGTACATTCTGATAGATCCAGCCTCTCTCACTCCCTACATGTCTCTGAATGTCCTTTTTTGATGCGCTGTCATCTTCTTCAATTTTATTTAACCAGGTAGGTCAGTTGAGAACTAGTTCTCAATTACAACTGCGACCTGGCCAAGACAAAGCAAAGCAGTGCGGCAAAAAACAACACAGAGTTACACATGAGAATAAACAAACGTACAGTCAATAACACAATAGAGAATCTATATACAGAGTGCAAATGTAGTGCAAAATGCAGTAAGGTTAGGAAGACAATAAATAGGCCATAGTGGCGAAATAAGTTACAAATTAGAATTAACACTGGAGTGATAGATGTGCAAATGATGATGTGCAAATAGAGATACTGGAGTGCAACATTAGCGAAAATAATAAATATGGGGATGAGGTAGTAGGGTGGGCTATTTACAGAAGGGCTGTATACAGGTGCAGTGATCGATAAGCAGCTCTGACAGCTGATGGTTAAAGTTAGTGAGGGAGATAGGAACCTCTAGCTTCAAGGATTTTTGCAATTCGTTCCAGTCATTGGCAGCAGAGAACTGGAAGGAATGGCGGCCAAAGGAGGTGTTGGCTTTGGGGGTGACCTGTGAAATATACCTGCTGGAGCGCATGCTACGGGTGGTTGTTGCTATGGTGACCAGCGAAATGAGATAAGGCAGGGATTTACCTAATAAAGACTTATAGATGACCTGGAGCCAGTGGGTTTGGCGACGAATATGTAATGAGGGCCAGCCAACGAGAGAATACAGGTCGCAGTGGTGGGTAGTATATGGGGCTTTGGTAACAAAACGGATGGCACTGTGATAGATTACATCCAATTTGCTGAGTAGAGAGTGGTGTCGTCACCAGCAGCGAGAGCGACATCGTTGATGTATATAGAGAACAGGGTTGGCCCAAGAATTGAACCCTGTGGCACCCCCATAGAGACTGCCAGAGGACCGGACAACAGGCCCTCAGATTTGACACACTGAACTCTATCTGAGAAGTAGTTGGAGAACCAGGCAAGGCAGTCATTTGATAAACCAAGGCTGTTGAGTCTGCCAATAAGAATGCGGTGGTTGACAGAGTCGAAAGCCTTGGCCAGGTCGATGAAGACGGCTGCACAGTACTGTCTTTTATCGATGGCGGTTATGATATCGTTTAGTACCTTGAGTGTGGCTGAGGTGCACCCATGACGTGTCAGGTCCTGTGAGCTGGGGTAGTTCGTTCCACGTGTCAGGCCCCCTTATGAGAAAAATTATTGAAGGTGCCAACAAATGTTATAGTCATCACAAAAATAATTTACTGTAAAAATATCAGCTCCTCCCTCGATGGGGATCAATCAACTTCACGTTTTTCTGCATCGGCCCAACACCTATCAGTCACTAGGCAGAGTGAGGTAGGGATTAATGACTGTTTAGCAAGAAATTACTCTGTTTACAACTCTCAATTAGAAATAAGTATTGTTTGGTTGGCACACCAGGTCACAGACCCAAAGAACTAACCATAAACTGAAACATCTCTCTGAAACTGGGACTGCACCACTGCTACCTTAAGCCACACAACTATTGATATGATATGAGGGGAAGATTAGTGTTAGACAAACACACTATCCAGGTCACACTTCCATGCTCATCCCCCAGGGGGCAGCAGCAACCTGGTCCAGAGGGTGATAAGCACAGTCAGAGGCTGCTGGGTTTGTTTGGTGGCCATGAGGCTTATAGTTGGCTGTTAGTCTTTAGGTTGATGCCTGTTTGTAGGTTTCCATTTTCTGTTTATTTTCATCTGAACAACTAATAATCTGCTTGGGCTCATCGACCCAAAGGTGTCAAGACAGCGCTGGTCCTGGACCTAAGATAAGGTTCCTGTGTCCCTGATTCCTCACATAAATGCACACATTGACTCAGGTTATAGACCATGTAACTAGCCCTAGGACCCCTAGACACATTGACTCAGGTTACAGACCATGTAACTAGCCCTAGGACCCCTAGACACATTGACTCAGGTTACAGACCATGTAACTAGCCCTAGGACCCCTAGACACATTGACTCAGGTTACAGACCATGTAACTAGCCCTAGGATCCCTATACAAAGTGAGTGGAACAATATCCCTAGGCAAGTTATGGGTTTGGTAACACAATGCCCATCGATCCCCATTCTACCCAGCAAACCGGGAACATTCCCAGAACATTAGTTAAGATGTCCATTAATTAAGTTGTATCTAATATTAGGATGATAACACCCCCAAAAATTCTAAGAATACATTTGATAAAATATGTTTCTTTCTCCAAATGTTTTCATCCTACTTTTGTACCTGTTTCCTCCAGCATCTTCACAAGGTCATTTGCTGTTGTTCTGGGATTGATTTGCACTTTTCGCACCTAAGTACATTCATCTCTAGGAGACAGAACGCGTCTCCTTCCTGAGTGGTATGACGGCTGCGTGGTCCCATGGTGTTTATACTTGCATACTATTGTTTGTACAGATGAACGTGGTACCTTCAGGCGTTTGGAAATTGCTCCAAAGGATGAACCAGACATGGTTAGCTGTACATTGCGTGTTGTGGTTAGCTGTACAGGACATGACATGGTTAGCTGTACAGGACATGACATGGTTAGCTTTTTATTTCACCTTTATTTAACCAGGTAGGCCAGTTGAGAACAAGTTCTCATTTACAACTGTGACCTGGCCAAGACAAAGCAAAGCAAAGCAGTGACACAACAACAACAACACAGAGTTACACATGGGATAAACAAACGTACAGTCAATAACACAATAGAGAATCTATATACAGAGTGTGCAAATGTAGTTAGATTAGGAAGGTAGGACAATAAATAGGCCATAGTGGCAAAATAATAACAATTTAGCATTAACACTGGAGTGATAGATGTGCAGATGATGATGTGAAAATAGAGATACAGGACATGACATGGTCAGCTGTACAGGACATGACATGGTCAGCTGTACAGGACATGACATGGTTAGCTGTACAGGACATGACATGGTTAGCTGTACAGGACATGGTGTTGCTGGCATCACTCTCTCTCTGACTGGGACACTCTAATGACACAGTCACTTTTGTAACAGGCGCGCTCACACACACACACACACACACACACACACACACACACACACACACACACACACACACACACACACACACACACGATACTCTCTTTGGGGAGAGTCAGCAAATCTCAGCTATGTTTGGGAACTGTATTGTGCATGGAAAGTGTGAGTTTCTTAATGGCCTAAAGATGCCTCTGCTACCCAGCCTGCAGGGCAGAGCTCCCATTTAAATAGGCCAGCGTGTTTGTGTGTGTGACTGTGTCTCCTACGTCAGAGACCATGTGACCACGACCATTATATTATTTTTATTTATTTATTTAACTAGGCAAGTCAGTTAAGGACAAATTCTTATTTACAATGACAACCTACCCCGGCCTCCACTAACCCGGCCTCCACTACCCCGGCCTCCACTAACCCGGCCTCCACTAACCCGGCCTCCACTACCCCGGCCTCCACTACCCCGGCCTCCACTACCCCGGCCTCCACTAACCCGGCCTCCACTAACCCGGCCTCCACTACCCCGGCCTCCACTAACCCGGCCTCCACTACCCCGGCCTCCACTAACCCGGCCTCCACTAACCCGGCCTCCACTACCCCGGCCTCCACTACCCCGGCCTCCACTAACCCGGACGACGCTGGGCCAATTTTGCTCCACCCTACGGGACTCTTGATCACTGCCAGTTCTGATACAGACCAGACTCGAACCAGGGTCTGTAGTGACACCTCTAGTACTGATGCAGTGCCTTAGACCGCTGTACCACTCGGGAGCCATGCCTCCATGTCTCAGAGAGTATTTCCCAACGTCCTCTCTGTCGCGGCATGCTGTGGCGGTACGTTGGAGGCAGAGCCTGCAGGCTCTCTTGTTACCGCTACTGTGCACTCGCTTCACCGCACAGCATCATGGGAAAAAAAGGAAGGAGGAAGGAAAAACGTCCTTCTAGTGAACGATGTAGTCGCTGGCACCCTATTCTCTATACAGTGCACTACACATGACCAGGGCCCGTAGGGAACAGGGTGCCATGTGGGACGTAGACCTGATCGTGGTGAAGTGGTTTAGCGGTCTCTGCTTTAAATAACAGATTGTCTGATTTGCCGATTACTGGACTCCTTTATTCTGATTGGCCAATTACTGGACTGATATCACTGATACATGTGATGGTTATGGGTCTGATACATGTGATGGTTATGGGTCTGATACACGTGATGGTTATGGGTCTGATGCATGTGATGGTTATGGGTCTGATGCATGTGATAGGATTAGGACCCTGGATTGGTTTTAGGGCTGTTGTAAATGTCCCAGCTCCACGCAGGTAGGACCTTGGATTGGTTTTAGGGCTGTTGTAAATGTCCCAGCTCCACGCAGGTAGGACCTTGGATTGGTTTTAGGGCTGTTGTAAATGTCCCAGCTCCACGCAGGTAGGACCTTGGATTGGTTTTAGGGCTGTTGTAAATGTCCCAGCTCCACGCAGGTAGGACCTTGGATTGGTTTTAGGGCTGTTGTAAATGTCCCAGCTCCACGCAGGTAGGACCTTGGATTGGTTTTAGGGCTGTTGTAAATGTCCCAGCTCCACGCAGGTAGGACCTTGGATTGGCTCCCTTGTAAAGGAGACATCGGTCTCAATGGGACTTCCCTGTATAAAGAAACTATATAGTATAGTCCACAGTGCAAACGGCTGGGAACATGGGAACACCCCCTCCTCCCTCTACTACACACTAGACCCACCCCCTCCTCCCTCTACTACACACTAGACCCACCCCCTCCTCCCTCTACTACACACTAGACCCACCCCCTCCTCCCTCTACTACACACTAGACCCACCCCCTCCTCCCTCTACTACACACTAGACCCACCCCCTCCTCCCTCT
This sequence comes from Thymallus thymallus, assembly GCA_023634145.1. Classification (NCBI taxonomy): domain Eukaryota; kingdom Metazoa; phylum Chordata; class Actinopteri; order Salmoniformes; family Salmonidae; genus Thymallus; species Thymallus thymallus. The sequence goes on from CM042421.1 coordinate 1,609,965, forward strand.
ACTACACACTAGACCCACCCCCTCCTCCCTCTACTACACACTAGACCCACCCCCTCCTCCCTCTACTACACACTAGACCCACCCCCTCCTCCCTCTACTACACACTAGACCCACCCCCTCCTCCCTCTACTACACACTAGACCCACCCCCTCCTCCCTCTACTACACACTAGACCCACCCCCTCCTCCCTCTACTACACACTAGACCCACCCCCTCCTCCCTCTACTACACACTAGACCCACCCCCTCCTCCCTCTACTACACACTAGACCCACCCCCTCCTCCCTCTACTACACACTAGACCCACCCCCTCCTCCCTCTACTACACACTAGACCCACCCCCTCCTCCCTCTACTACACACTAGACCCACCCCCTCCTCCCTCTACTACACACTAGACCCACCCCCTCCTCCCACTACTACACACTAGACCCACCCCCTCCTCCCTCTACTACACACTAGACCCACCCCCTCCTCCCTCTACTACACACTAGACCCACCCCCTCCTCCCTCTACTACACACTAGACCCACCCCCTCCTCCCTCTACTACACACTAGACCCACCCCCTCCTCCCTCTACTACACACTAGACCCACCCCCTCCTCCCTCTACTACACACTAGACCCACCCCCTCCTCCCTCTACTACACACTAGACCCACCCCCTCCTCCCTCTACTACACACTAGACCCACCCCCTCCTCCCTCTACTACACACTAGACCCACCCCCTCCTCCCTCTACTACACACTAGACCCACCCCCTCCTCCCACTACTACACACTAGACCCACCCCCTCCTCCCTCTACTACACACTAGACCCACCCCCTCCTCCCTCTACTACACACTAGACCCACCCCCTCCTCCCACTACTACACACTAGACCCACCCCCTCCTCCCACTACTACACACAAGACCCATCCAAACACATGCACCCCCTCCACCCCCTCCACCCCTTACACACCACTATGTTCCATGTTCGTTGGTCTTCCCCCCTCCCCTTTTCTGTCACTCCTCCCCCTCCCTTTGCTCCCTCTCCTTCATGACACGGGGCTAATAATAACTCCTTAGTGACCCTCTGTCGTTCGGTTGGTCGGATAGGCAGCCCCCAGGGCTCTCTCTGGTTCTGTCTTGAAGGCTGGTGTGTGCGTGTGTTATATGACTGGCATGGACACACTCATCTAATTGTATAGGGAGTATGAATAGCTCTGTAGAAAGAAATGAAGGCAGGGGAAACCACATCAGAAGGTTAGCCAGTAGGCAGTAAGCAGTCAGAAGTAGCCACTAGGCACCAGGCATCAGACTAGTAACTAGGCACCAGGCAGCATACTAGGGACTAGGCACCAGGCATCAGACTAGGAACTAGAAACCAGGCAGCAGACTAGTAACTAGGCACCAGGCAGCAGACTTGTAACTATACACCAGGCAGCAGACTAGGAACTAGGCACCAGGCAGCAGACTAGGAACTAGGCACCAGGCAGCAGACTAGGAACTAGGAACTAGGCACCAGGCAGCAGCCTAGGAACTAGAAACCAGGCAGCAGACTAGTAACTAGGCACCAGGCAGCAGACTTGTAACTATACACCAGGCAGCAGACTAGGAACTAGGCACCAGGCAGCAGACTAGGAACTAGGCACCAGGCAGCAGACTAGGAACTAGGAACTAGGCACCAGGCAGCAGCCTAGGAACTAGGAACTAGGCAGCAGGAACCAGGCAGCAGACTAGGAACCAGGCACCAGGCAGAAGACTAGGAACTAGGCAGCAGGCACCAGGCAGCAGACTAGGAACTAGGCACCAGGCAGCAGACTAGGAACTAGGCACCAGGCACCAGGCAGTAGACTAGGAACTAGGCACCAGGCAGCAGACTAGGAACTAGGCACCAGGCAGCAGACTAGGAACTAGGCACCAGGCAGCAGACTAGGAACTAGGCACCAGGCACCAGGCAGTAGACTAGTAACTAGGCACCAGGCACCAGACTAGGAACTAGGCACCAGGCAGCAGACTAGGAACTAGGCACCAGGGACCAGGCAGCAGACTAGGAACTAGGCACCAGGCAGCAGACTAGGCACCAGGCACCAGGCAGCAGACTAGGAACTAGGCACCAGGCAGCAGACTAGGAACTAGGCAACAGGCAGCAGACTAGGAACTAGGCACCAGGCAGCAGACTAGGAACTAGGCACCAGGCAGCAGACTAGGAACTAGGCACCAGGCAGCAGGCAGTAGACTAGGAACTAGGCACCAGGCAGCAGACTAGGAACTAGGAACTAGGCACCAGGCAAGGAACTAGGCACCAGGCAGCAGGCAGCAGACTAGGAACTAGGCACCAGGCAGCAGACTAGGAACTAGGCACCAGGCAGCAGACTAGGAACTAGGCACCAGGCAGCAGGCAGCAGACTAGGCACCAGGAACCAGGCACCAGGCAGCAGGCAGCAGACTAGGCACCAGGCAGCAGGCAGCAGACTAGGAACTAGGCAGCAGGCAGCATGCAGCAGGCAGCAGACTAGGCACCAGGCAGCAGGCAGCAGACTAGGAACTAGGCAGCAGGCAGCAGGCAGCAGGCAGCAGACTAGGCACCAGGCAGCAGGCAGCAGACTAGGAACTAGGCAGCAGGCAGCAGGCAGCAGGCAGCAGACTAGGCACCAGGCAGCAGGCAGCTAGGCATCATTCGATCAGTGTGTTTAGGCTGCAGTATTTAGGGAACAGGAACATGCTGAACACTGAATAGTCAAAGTGCAGTCAATTTACATCGACAAAATATGAATGTCATTGATACGTTTTCACCAAACTAATGGTGTAATTGATAAGCTTCTTCCAATAACTATTGATGGGATAAGTTTGCTTATTAAGTTAAATCAACATGTAATTATCTCATCACACAGTAGCCTCGTGAGCCCAAATTGTCAATAGTCTTTAACACTCAATTTGCCTTCAATATTGACTATCACACAAATAATTTTCTAACCACCACATTTGACCAGCCTTTAATTAAAAAAAGTATTACCATAAAACCTTAATTGATAAATCAATTACTAAAGTAGCCTTCTGCATAGTGAGAAGTGTCAGACTGCAGAGTACATTTCCTGATTGCTTACTACTGAAATAAAGTGAATATAAAAGCACATAGTGTTTCTCTTGGGTCTTGATTTGCATTTTGGTCTCATTTGAAATTCATTATTAATCCACAATGATTGATCCATATTCCTCATTGCAATAAATATTTGATTCTGTTACATTTGATTTTCACTCCTTTTCATCTACCTCTCTCTCTCTTTTGAGAACATCAAGAAGATGCACCAAGCTGAAGATGGGAGATGGAGATTACATAGGGGGTGGGGTAGGAGATAGAGAGAAAGAGAGAGAGAGGTGTCTCTCTCCCTCCTCCCTCGTCTTCCCAGTGTCTCTCTCTCTCCTCCCTCGTCTTCCCAGTGTCTCTCTCCCTCCTCCCTCGTCTTCCCAGTGTCTCTCTCCCTCCTCTCTCCTCTTCCCAGTGTCTCTCTCCCTCCTCCCTCGTCTTCCCAGTGTCTCTCTCTCTCCTCTCTCCTCTTCCCAGTGTCTCTCTCCCTCCTCCCTCGTCTTCCCAGTGTCTCTCTCTCCTCTTCCCAGTGTCTCTCCATCCTCCCTCCTTTCTCCTCTTCCCAGTGTCTCTCCCTCCTCCCTCCTCTCTCCTCTTCCCAGTGTCTCTCTCCCTCCTCTCTCCTCTTCCCAGTGTCTGTCTTTCCTCCTAGGAACTAGGTGTGTCTGTGTGTGATGTGATTGGTTAGCCAGTCTGGGAATGGAAGATCTGATCTGCTCTTTGCACACAATTACAACACACAAACACACAATCACAACACACACACACACAATAACGACACACACACAAACCTCACCAAGTCACAACACTTATGAATCAATCACAGGGCTATAGAACTAAGAAAACAGCCAATCACAGCGCCACAGAACTGAGGAAACAGCCAATCACAGGCCATAAAACCAAGTAAACACAATCACAGGGCTTTAGAAGCGAGGCAGCAGCTTCTCATGTAACAAGGGAAGGTTGGTAATGGTTCTCAGCTCCAGTCACAACAAAATGATGGGTTCAAGCCCCACTCAATAGCCATATATGCAAGGTTGATCATAAACACACACACACACACACACACACACACACACACACAAACACACACACACACACACACACACACACACACACACACACACACACACACACACATCTGGCTTTACACCAAAGCTATTTATAATAATAAACACATGTTTATACGGTATGAATTACGATTATATTAACACCTTGTCTGTCAAACTGAATCATAGCTGTCATCTCTTTCCATCCAGCAACATTAGAGCCTCTCTCAGCTTATTGAACGCTAACATCAATAGTTGATTGGCTGGGGAGCGGAGGAGAGAGAGGGGTGAGAGAGTGTTGGAAGAGTTCAAGTCTGCATTAAACTTTCCGCCTGCTGGCCACTGGTAGAAAGGGCTTAGGCTGAATCCCAAATGGTTCCATAAGGCTCTGGTCAAAAGTATTGCACTATATAGGAAAAGGGGTGCCATTTGGGATGGGTGCTTTAGGTGTGGCCTTGGCATTGCTAGCCCTGTTAGATTTGAAATAGCCTAGCACTGTCAGATGTTAGCTAGCATTGCTAGCCCGGTTAGATGTTAGCTAGCCTAGCACTGTCAGATGTTAGCTAGCATCGCTAGACCTGTTAGATGTTAGCTAGCATCGCTAGACCTGTTAGATGTTAGTTAGCATTGCTAGCCTGATTACATGTTAAATAGCTTAGCACTGTCAGATTTTAGCTAGCGTCGCTAGACCTGTTAGATGTTAGCTAGCATTGCTAGCCTGATTAGATATTAAATAGCCTAGCACTGTCAGATGTTAGCTAGCAATGCTTCTAGCATTTGATGTTAGTTATCTGCTTTTACTGTTAGCACTGTTGGCTAGCTCTTTGCTCCCCCACTCCGTGTTGGTCTGCTGGGTTGCTGCTCAGATAGCTCTAGACAGCAGAACACCGTAATATACAGAGCAGCACTGTAAAGGTGTGTACATGTGGTAACACTAATGAGAGTCCTTTATTGTGAATTCGGTCAGCAGGGCAGGCTGAGGATTCATCAATGACAGAAAATGAATAGTAGTTGAATAGAGACTAGTAATGGAAGAAGAAAAAAATCCCCTTCCCTTCGATCAGCTGATTACTACTGTTTTGGAGGTATCCCCTCCTCTCACACTGCTGGTGTCGCAGTCCACGGTGCTGAAACTGAAACTGAGCTTTTTTAACCTCCGGAATTCCGGAGAAGGAATGAGAGCGTTCTAAATGCTAAGTCTTCTATCAGATCGGACAAGGCTGACGGTTCCATTGGGAATCTAAAGCCCTAATTCTGCTCTGCATGCATTATTTGGTGTTTTTCGTTTTTGCAGAATTCTGCATACAGTCTCAATTTGGTGTTTGTCACATTTTGTGAATTCTTGGTTGGTGAGCGGACCCAATGGAACCGTTTTTAAGGAAGATATACAGTGGGGCAAAAAAGTATTTAGTCAGCCACCAATTGTGCAAGTTCTCCCACTTAAAAAGATGAGAGAGGCCTGTAATTGGTGGCTGACTAAATACTTTTTTGCCCCACTGTATATCTTCCTTAAAAATGATAAATACAGGGGCACCACAAGGGTGCGTTCTGTCGCCTATCCTATACACATTTTACACCAATAACTGTCAAGCTTCCTCTTCAGCCCACACTTATTTTAAATATGCTGACGACACAGCATTGGTTGTTTTTTTTAAAATCGGACATTTCTTCTGTGAGTGGATTTCAGAGGGAATTGCACTCAGTGGTGTTCTGAGAGATGGTCATAAACCTTAGTAAAAACAGAATAATAGTTTCTCCCTCTAAGATCAATGGTGAATTAGTGGAGAGGGTCTCAACGTATAAATACTTGGGAGTTGAAATTGATTCTAAATTAACTTTTAATGAATGTGCACTGAAGAAAACTAAGAAAATGCACCAGCGGATGTACTTCCTTAGAAAACTATATAATTTTAGATTAGAAAGACACATTCTTGTAATGTTTTATAAAAGTCTCCTCCAGAGTGTTCTGTCCTTTGGCCTTATCTGTGTGTTTGGCAACATGCATGTTAAGGACCAAAAGAAACTGCAGCACGTGATCAAGATGCCCAGCAGGATCATGGGAAATGACCAGGTGTCGGCAGCTCAGCTGTACAATGAGCTTATTTTAAAAAAGACTGACCAAATCCTCAATGACCCTCCTTACCCTCTTCATCATAAATGTATTAGAAGTAATAGGTCAACTGGTAGAATTCTACAACAGAGAATTAGAACAGAAAGGTACAATAAATCATTTGTACCTACAGAGATCAGATTGTTTAATGACCAAGCACATCGCCAGCTATCATAGTTTTAGTTAACTGATAATATTGTACATTTTTAACGTTAAATGTTGGATTGTGATTGGCCTTTCTATTGGCCTTTATTTTTATTGTCATCGTTCATTTTTGTCATTGTTATTTATTTTTTTCTTGTTTATTGGTTTGACTGTTGTGTTTATGTGTTGTGTTTCTGTTTTTAGAGAATATGTTGTGACAAGGGCAAGTAATGAATGGCCACATGAATTTCCCCTTGTGGGACAATAAAGTTCACCTTGACCTTGACCCCAGATCTCACAACCATAAAGGGCAAGGCGGCAGGTAGCCCAGTGGTTAGAGTGTTGGGCCCGTAACTGAAAGGTTGCAGGATCGAATCCCGGAGCTGACAAGTTACAAATCTGTCGTTCTGCCCCTGAACAAGGCAGTTAACCCACTGTTGTAAATAAGAATTTGTTCTTAACTGACTTGCCTAGTAAAATAAAGGTAAAATTAAAAATGGGTTCTATAAGTGATTCATGTATTTTTTGCCAGATCCTAATTGGGATGTTGAATCTCTCTCTCATACATGTGAAAGGGAATAGAGACAGATGCATGAATCAATGAATACTGTGTCATTTGGGCAACAGTTTAATACCACATGGTCTCTCCTGAACAGAGGGATATATTTATCTCATATCCCCATGTTGGAGTTTCCATTTTGTATGATATGTTACCTTTCGTACGTTGTGTATTAATTTGCAAAACATACAATATGTTATGAATTCCAATTTATTGGGGCTAATGTTAGCTAGGTGGCTAGGTGGCTAACGCTAATGTTAGCTAACTGGCTAAAATTAGCTAGGCTAGGGGTTATGGTTAAGGTTCGGGTTAAGGTTAGGAGTTAGGTTAAAGGGTTAAGGTTAGGGTTAGGGGAAGGGTTAGCTAACATGCTAATTAGTTGCACATTTGCTTAAAAGTAGTTGCTAGTTAGTTAAATTGCTATATGTCCATGATGAACACCCAACCTTTGGGTTGCTAGATGTTCGCATTATAAGCCTATCCATGCATCCCGAGCAACCCTATGATAAAGACATGTGTGATGACTAAAGTATTCCAGCCTGAAACTGTGTAATATGAGATAAATGTATTAGAATGATGGGATTAATTCATTAATGTGTGTGTATAGGACAAGTTAACAAGTTGAGACTTTGCTATTTAGCAATATAAGGGAGGAACTGTTAACAGACAGCTTGTGACAGACAAATTGTGACCACTGTGAAGCTGATAACATGAGGTAGGTTTCCCCAGGAGAAACCGTTAGGTTTGCAGTATATTATGTAGCATGTGGCCGGATATGAAAAGCAATGTATGTGTTGGAGGGAACTTGTAAACAGCTTTGACAGTGTTAGATAAGAGGAGGGGCGTTTATATGACCAAATGTGAGGTATAAAAGGCTGTGTGCATTGTATGATTTTCAGAGCTCTCATGAATAAAAGACTGACCATTGTAAGCTGGAACTCTGACTGTATTATTTAACAAACTGAAGCATTACAACCTTCAGGATACAGATGGAGTTATAAAAGAGTTCATTTAGAACATTGAGATAGAAATTCTCGTGACACCCTAATAAAGGATGAGGGATTTATTAGGGAAGAGGAGAAACTGTTACCAGAAAAAGAGTTCCAACGGCAGGTCTGGCTGCTGTTTGAATACCCGGAGAGCTCCGGACCCGCCAGAGGGATAGCTATAGTATCGGTGATGGTTATCTTAATTTCTATTGTCATCTTCTAGCGATGCTAGCCGTGATATGTCCATGATGAACACCCAACCTTTGGGTTGCTAGACGTTCGCATTATAAGCCTTACCCCGACCAACCACTGTCCTCTCATTTTTGCCTTAAGTAACCTTCTGTCTTATGTAAACATACCAAACATAACATAACATAGTTATTTGAGTGTCCCAGATTTATGTTTACTATGTTATGTATAGTCTATGAGACCAGGTTGCATATCATACACCAACCTTCAGAAGTAGAAAGACTTTCAGAGTTGTAACCTTTTAGGCCTGAAGACTATAGGCATTCCTCCACAACCAAGCCATATATCCTATCATCAGGTAATTCTACAGTGTGTTGAACCCTCTTGTGTTGGTGAATTATATTACTAATCACCTTGTCTTGAGAACAGGGGGACACCTACTAGCCTATAATTCTGGAACCATGGCCCAACTAGACTTATATCTAAAGTCATAATTCCTGAACTATTGCAACCATAGTGTAATCAACGTGATTGTGAGGGCTTGGTTGTGGTAAGGCCTCTTACTCCCACCTAGGGGAGGAGAGAGGCACACAACCAAGCTCTCACACATTATTAGGGAGATGATCATCCCCAATCAGAGACAGCTGTATAGCGTTGTCTCTGATTGGGGATAGTATTTAGACTCCACACACAGCCACCTGTGTGTGGATCATTGTTCTTGTGTTTGTCTGCACTGCCAGCAGCCACAGTAAGTCACCGTGTTTTGTTTGTTTGCTTGTTAGTAAGTTTTTGTTTTCACTCTCCTTTTGATTTGAATGCTTCGTGAGAACACCTCATTCAATAAAAAGGATGACACTTCACCAGCGCTCCGTCTATCGCCCCATATATCCGATGCACCGTGACAGAATGATCCACCACCCTGGGACGCAGCGAGAGAAGACAGTGGTAGACATCCTCTACGATATGGGGAAATTATCGAAAGAGGATGTCTACCATTATCATGCGGTGGAGGAAGGCTGGGGTCCGGAGCAGCCGAGGCGCCGGAGACGGAGGACACGTCACCGGGCTAGGTTTGAGGACCAGCCTGGAGCCCAGAAAACCCCTCAAACGGATTTTGGGGGGGGGCTATGGGGGTGGTCGGGGATCGAGGGAGAAGAGCCCCGACCACTGCACTCGTGGGGGTTCCAGGAGGAGCCCCTACAGCCGTGGGAGCAGGAGTACAGAGAGGAGTCGGAGGAAGACGACAGCGATGTGCTTCTGTTCCCTCACTCGTGGGGGTTCCCGGAGGAACCCTCACAGGATGGGGATTGGCGTTGGAGTAGGGACGACAGGCACAGTCGTGCTCCAGCGTCAGTTCCCAGTCCGGTGCCTCCAGCGCCGGTCCAGAGTCGGAGGAGGAGGAGACCGACTCAGCGCACCAAACCATCGGTGCGCAACAATAGCCCGGTACGGCCCGCGCCTGCTCCGCGCACCAGCTCTATGGTGCGTTTCCCCAGCCCGGCGCGACCCGAGCCAGCTCAACGCACCGTCCCAACGGTGCGTTTCCCCAGCCAGGTACAGCCCGTTCCAGCTACTCGCACCAGACCAGTGGTGCGTTCCCCCAGCCCGGTACGGTCTGTGCCTGCTCCTCGCACCCAACCTATGGTGCATATCTCCAGCCCGGTGCGACCCGTGCCAGCTCCTCGCACCAGACCTATGGTGCGTGTCCCCAGTCCAGTACGCCCCGTGCCTACCCCTCGCACGTAGGCTACCGCGACGGTCGCCACCACAGGGCTGGAAACCCTCTCTGCGTCGGTGCCCAGGGTGGGCACGACGTTCAGCCCCGCTGTGGAGCAGGAGCTCCATAGCGCGTCGGTGCCCAGTCTGGGGCCGACAGTCAGCCCAACCAGAGGGCTGGAAACCCTCTCCGCGTCGGTGCCCAGGGTGGGCACGACGTTCAGTCCCGCTGTGGAGCAGGAGCTCCATAGCGCGTCGGTGCCCAGTCTGGGGCCGACAGTCAGCCCAACCAGAGGGCTGGAAACCATCTCTGCGTCGGTGCCCAGGGTGGGCACGACGTTCAGCCCCGCTGTGGAGCAGGAGCTCCATAGCGCGTCGGTGCCCAGTCTGGGGCCGACAGCCAGCCCAACCAGAGGGCTGGAAACCATCTCTGCGTCGGTGCCCAGGGTGGGCACGACGTTCAGCCCCGCTGTGGAGCAGGAGCTCCATAGCGCGTCGGTGCCCAGTCTGGGGCCGACAGCCAGCCCAACCAGAGGGTTGGGAACCATCTCTGCGTCGGTGCCCAGGGTGGGCACGACGTTCAGTCCCGCTGTGGAGCAGGAGCTCCATAGCGTGTCGGTGCCCAGTCTGGGGCCGACAGCCAGACCAGCTGCAGGGCTGAAGACCACCTCTGCGTCGGTGCCCAGGGTGGGCACGGCATCCAGCCTGAGGTCTCCGGAGAAGGTCAGCAGCCCGAGGCCTCCTGTGACGGTCAGTAGCCTGAGGTCTCCTGTAAAGGTCAGCAGCCTGAGGCCTCCTGTGAAGGTCAGCAGCCCGAGACCTCCGGAGAAGGTCAGCAGCCCGAGGTCCCCGGTGACGGTCAGCAGCCCGAGGTCCCCGGTGACGGTCAGCAGCCCGAGGTCCCCGGTGACGGTCAGCAGCCCGAGGTCCCCGGTGACGGTCAGCAGCCCGAGGTCCCCGGTGACGGTCAGCAGCCCGAGGTCCCCGGTGACGGTCAGCAGCCCGAGGTCCCCGGTGACGGTCAGCAGCCCGAGGTCCCCGGCGACGGTCAGCAGCCCGAGGTCCCCGGCGAAGGTCAGCAGCCCGAGGTCCCCGACGAAGGTCAGCAGCCCGAGGTCCCCGGCGAAGGTCAGCAGCCCGAGGTCCCCGGGGAGGGTCAGCAGCCCGAGAGCTCCGGGGAAGGTGAGCAGACCTGAACCTCCACCGGTGCCCAGTCCGGGGCCGGTCGTCCGCGTCGCTCCAGTGCCGGAGCAGTCCGCTCCACCGGTGCCCAGTCCGGGGCCGGTCGTCCACGTCGCTCCAGTGCCGGAGCAGTCCACTCCACCGGTGCCCAGTCCGGGGCCGGTCGTCTACGTCGCTCCAGTGACGGAGCAGTCCGCTCCACCGGTGCCCAGTCCGGGGCCGGTCGTCCACGTCGCTCCAGTGCCGGAGCAGTCCGCTCCACCGGTGCCCAGTCCGGGGCCGGTCGTCTACGTCGCTCCAGTGCCGGAGCAGTCCGCTCCACCGGTGCCTAGTCCGGGGCCGGTTGTCAGCCCCTCTCCAGGGTCGAGGGCTCCCGCACCAGGGTCCAGACAGGACTTGGTGACTGGCGGGAGTACTGAGGGGGGAACCAACGCGCCGGGGTCCGGACCGGATCGGGCGTGCAACGGAGAGGTAGGAGGGAGGCTACTCTCACAGCCTGTGCCACGCCCGGAACCGGAACCGGAGCCCCCACCAGCAACCACCTCAGTACCCCGCCATGTCCCCCCTAGTTTTGGACATTTTTTCTTTTCAGGAGAGGGGGGACTGTATGTGTGCGGTCGGGAGTCCGCACCTTAGGGGGGGGGTACTGTGAGGGCTTGGTTGTGGTAAGGCCTCTTACTCCCACCTAGGGGAGGAGAGAGGCACACAACCAAGCTCTCACACATTATTAGGGAGATGATCATCCCCAATCAGAGACAGCTGTATAGCGTTGTCTCTGATTGGGGATAGTATTTAGACTCCACACACAGCCACCTGTGTGTGGATCATTGTTCTTGTGTTTGTCTGCACTGCCAGCAGCCACAGTAAGTCACCGTGTTTTGTTTGTTTGCTTGTTAGTAAGTTTTTGTTTTCACTCTCCTTTTGATTTGAATGCTTCGTGAGAACACCTCATTCAATAAAAAGGATGACACTTCACCAGCGCTCCGTCTATCGTCCCATATATCCGATGCACCGTGACAGTGATGAAGATCCTGGACCATAGAATGACAGACACAGAGAGTAAGGTTCAATGTTAATTGACATACTACATGTGATTCTATAAGCATTATAATGTGCTGTTTACCAAGGAGACCCACTATAGGTGTTTACGTGGTAAGACCTGCTGTTAAACCAGCCTTTACATAATATGATGCAGTGGATGAACACGTTTTATCATTGGAGGAGATTTTGTGATGGTGCAGCTACGACTCCCCTATCACACAACCACATATCCATATATGGATACAGTGAATACAGTCAAATAGATGACTTATTGTGTCGATCAACCTCGTATTACAATGTTACCGTTTTTCCATCATCACTTTACCTAATAGTCGTTTAGATTAGTTCCTCTTGCCAGAGGGACTTAAATATATATCTTAAATATATATATACCAGTCACGCCACCGTCCAATGACTCGGGTTTTTACAGCAAAGGTGGCTTACACAATGATCTGTTGTTTTGGTGCTGCGTGTGTGTGTGTTTGATTGTGTGTGTGTGTGTGTGTTTGATTGTGTGTGTGTGTGTTTGATTGTGTGGGGGGGGGGGGGCATTTGTGGCAACGTGTGTTAATAGTACAGTATGTCTGCATTGCGTCGAACCCCCCCCCCCCCTCCCGCTCCACTCTTACGCTCTCGCTCCCCGTCTCCCCACTCCCTCCCGCCTCGCTCTCGCTCCCCGTCTCCCCACTCCCTCTCTCCCGCCTCGCTCTCGCTCCCTGTCTCCCCACTCCCTCCCTCCCGCCTCTCTCTCGCTCTCTCTCTCCTCTGTATGAAATCCTGCAACATGCTATCACATTATTTGAACCCCGTTATTTCTCATTTTCAACATCTTTATCTATGCGGGAAGAATGGGTGCGTTATAGCAGTGCGTCTTGGGGCGGCCGCGTCTTATTGAGCACTAGCTGGTCTTCTGCACCAAACAGGAGCGCTTTCTACGGTTGTGTTTCTGCTGATGCGGCAGACTGCAGTGCCGAGTAGAGTGGAGCCAGTAAGGGAAATGGTTGTGTGTCTCTGCTTCTCTCTCACTGCCCCAGTAATGTGTTCAGCTCACACCATCTTAATTTCATGACCACGCCACTGGAGAGAGCAGCCGCGCGCGACCGTCAAAGGACCAAGTGGGATTTACTAGTCGGTGTTGTCGTCGGTTGGAGAGGAGCTCGCGGTTAATGGCTTTCTTTCTTTTTATTCTATTTCATCCTCTCTATTCCTCGTCCGTACCGTTTCTTCAGCATGGTTTTAAATTGCCTGTCAAGAGATTTACGTTGCTTCCGAGGCGGTTCAGAGCGGTTCGGTACCTCAAGAAGGTCGCCCTAGTCGACATTGGAAGCCAATAACACGGGCATAGCGTGGATGATGTTAACGGTCGCTCCAGTCGACGTTGGAAGCCAATAACACGGGAATAGCGTGGATGATGTTAACCAAGACAGTGCAGCCTATGAATATTTCACCGAAGCTCGTACTGTACAGTGCAGTAAAGTGATATCCACTGCCTTTAAACAAAGCAGGGACTGCAAAGTTGTAGCAGTGGCTTGGGGGGTGCACCACCACCAAACGGAAATCCAGGTAATTAACAAAGCCGACAATTGGCATTATTATTTATCTTAATAACTGTCGTTATTGTCATTGGTGTTGTAGTTCTTATGAGGTAATAACGGTCAGTGTTCCGTATGTAAAGCGTTAGTACACTGGATGGAGATGAGCTGGTTATGTGGTATAATGCGGGTTCTGCGCAGAGGGTGGGCAGTAGTAGTGAAACGTGAATACTGATGTATGCGGTAAAGTGAATAGTCTCCATATTAGAGTGTTGTTCTCTCCTGAATGTCCTCTATGGTGGTCCCCTGTCCCTGGCAACCACCCGCTGTTAGGTGGGTTCCTCTCCCCATCTAGTCTACAGCATGTCACAAACACTGACATAACACTGCTGAGCTGGCAAACATCTCTCTCTTTTATTTCTCACTCTCCCTCCGATTAGGTGGCAGAGGAAGAAGAAGAAGAAGAGGAAGAAGGAGAAGAAGAAGCAGAAATGGAGGACTACTCTGAGAGAGGAGCAAGCAAGCCTTGAGGGGAGCAGCGCGAGGCGAGCTAGCCCCCTGTATGCCTGGCCCGCGTGCCTGTAAGGGGTTTTCTATCAGACAGAGGAGAGAGAGGGGGGAAATCTGAGGCGCGCAGTGAGAGCAACTGGATGCCTGCCCCACCGGGCTGAACAGAGCATCCCCTGCCGCATAGTGCTGCGTTGAGGCCGGCCACACCACCAGGATGACTGTGGTGGCCGGAGATAACATGGATGAGACGTCCATCCTGCCGGGGCACCTGCAGGACACCTACCCACCAGACCACGATGACCACGAGTGCTGCGAGAGGGTTGTCATCAACATCTCAGGGCTGCGCTTCGAGACCCAGCTAAAAACGCTCAGCCAGTTCCCCGAGACGTTATTAGGTAACCCCAAAAAGAGGATGCGCTACTTCGATCCGCTCAGAAATGAGTACTTTTTCGACCGGAACCGGCCGAGTTTTGACGCTATTCTATATTACTACCAGTCCGGTGGGCGGTTGAGGAGGCCCGTTAACGTTCCTCTGGATATGTTCTCTGAGGAGATCAAGTTTTACGAGCTCGGGGCAGAGGCTATGGAGAAGTTTAGGGAGGATGAGGGTTTTATTAGGGAAGAGGAGAAACCGTTACCAGAAAAAGAGTTCCAACGGCAGGTCTGGCTGCTGTTTGAATACCCGGAGAGCTCCGGACCCGCCAGAGGGATAGCTATAGTATCGGTGATGGTTATCTTAATTTCTATCGTCATCTTCTGTTTGGAGACGCTGCCGGAACTCAAAGAGGACCCCAGGGGTAGGATGGAAACTGTAGGCAACGTGACATTCTATTACAAACCAAATATTCTCACAGACCCTTTCTTTATAGTGGAGACCCTGTGTATCATCTGGTTCTCCTTTGAGTTGATAGTGCGGTTCTTCGCCTGCCCTAGCAAGGCAGCCTTCTTTAAAAACATGATGAACACTATAGACATAGTAGCCATCATCCCCTACTTCATCACGCTGGGCACGGAGCTGGCGGAGGACCAGGAGGGGAAGGAGAAACCAAGTGAGCAGGCTGCGTCTCTGGCCATCCTCAGGGTCATCCGGCTGGTCAGGGTGTTCAGGATCTTCAAGCTGTCCAGACACTCCAAGGGGCTCCAGATATTGGGACAAACCCTCAAAGCCAGTATGAGAGAGCTGGGGCTGCTCATCTTCTTCCTCTTCATCGGAGTCATCCTCTTCTCCAGTGCTGTCTACTTCGCCGAGGCAGAGGAGAAGGAATCTTTCTTCACGAGCATCCCTGACGCCTTCTGGTGGGCTGTGGTCTCCATGACAACAGTGGGCTACGGGGACATGTACCCGGTGACCATCGGGGGGAAGATAGTGGGTTCGCTCTGTGCCATCGCCGGAGTGCTGACCATCGCGCTGCCTGTACCTGTGATTGTGTCCAACTTTAACTATTTCTACCACCGGGAGACGGAGGGAGAGGAGCAGGCCCAACTTCTAAACGTCAGCAACCAGGACCTTAACTCAGACAGCAACTCCTCCCGCCGCAGCTCCAACTCTATCGCCAGCAAGTCCGAATACATGGAGATAGACGAGGGAATCAATAATAGTATTGATAACTTTAGGGACGCAAATCTTAGAACTGCTAACTGTAATTCAGTCCTCATCAACCAGAACTGCGTGAATAAGGGCAAGCTGCTGACCGATGTTTAGAATCTGTAGATTCATTCTATATGGCAGCAGTCATGGGAGTTCCACATGACATCATGGGGATATGATGTCACACCGTTCGCTGTAAATATTGTAGAAATATTCTGAATGCTTGATTTAACTTGGTTAATGCGTTTTTGCATTGCGTTTATTACATTTGAATGAATAGAGAGAAAACTGTTTCAACAAAAGAGGATGAAACGTTTTGTTTGACTCAAAATGGGAACGATAAGGGTTATAATAATATATCATCTTTATGTTCCTAACGTGACGGAGATCTACTGGACGACAGCTGAAATATGAAACGGGAAAGACAACATGCTCATTGAAGAAGAAACGGTTTGGCATGGATAATGGAATATGGATTACAGAGGAGCATGGGGAGGATGAGTGCGCACTGCACTGCATCTGCTGCAGGAAGAGAACATGGATATGGAATATGGAATCTCAGCTCTCCCGAACGCAAGCGCACCCACGCACAACAAGCATCTGCAGTCAGATATAGAGATAGATATCGACCAACTTTGTCCGTAAGGTGCAGGGCTCTGATGATGCTAGTTATCGGAGACCCACTGAGTGATCAGCTAAGCACTTTATCGCAATAGAAAATAATAAAAAATGAATTAACACTGGTCTCTTGCTGGTAGGAGACGTGATGCGAAGAGATGAACTAACTCTGGTCTCTTGCTGGTAGGAGACGTGATGCGAAGATATGAACTAACACTGGTCTCTTGCTGGTAGGAGACGTGATGCGAAGATATGAATTAACACTGGTCTCTTGCTGGTAGGAGACGTGATGCGAAGATATGAACTAACACTGGTCTCTTGCTGGTAGGAGACGTGATGCGAAGTGGGCTGTTTGGAGACGAGATGACATCTGCAATGCTGCTACTTTCTTTCCCAGCAGATGCTGAAACTGAAACACCACTCTAATCCCATGGGGTATGACGATAACATGATGATGATGCCATGCAAGAGAAAAAAAAAAAGCTCGAAATTAGCATGTTGAGACACTCTTGGGTTTTATATTACTGGCATGCGCGAGACATTACCTCCTGTAATGTATTATTATTAGTCTGTTTAAAACAACAGCCTGTATGATATTATTCTCCTCCTATCTGATCCAGACGGTTACATTCTCTCTTTTATGGTTCGGTTTTTTCTCTCTCATTTGGTTTCACCAAAAGTGCACTGCTTATTTATTATTTAAGTTCTTACTTATTTAGGAGCATTTAAGTGCTGAATGTTAAACCTTAAGGGAACAGAAACACTTTTTGAAGATCATGGCATGTCAAACTACTAAGCATTATGGCCAACCTAACTATGGTACTATGTATCCTGGTATATTCAATGCATGACGTCAGTATTACAATAGCTTGCGGTTGAGGGACCTTGGGAATACAGCACGAGGATGATTATTTCTCTTCATCATTCTATTGACAAACAGCTCGAGACGGAACAGAACTACTGTTTGACTGGACAGCACCGGACTGGACTGGTCCTGGCCCAAAGGCCCAGATGAAACACCTCAACCATAACAAAACAGAGGAGGAGACATACGGGGATACCAAACCCCCTCCCCACTAAAGAAATACATTTCATGGTTAGCTTCTGCTTCTGTGCATGGACCCTAATACCCTCAATAAGAACATCTGAACTACATAATTTTTTTGTAAATTGTGACTTCCACATTGGTATTAATTTTTACAACATTTATGTTTGTTTTTTAATATATTCATATTATAGCTTATACAGAACAAAATTGAAATACAGAACAAAATTTAAATACAGAACAAAATTTAAATACAGAACAAAATTGCATAGAAAAACAAAATAGTGAAATGAGTTTGCTAGTGCCTTGAACCCTCTATCTATGTCCTACAGACTGAAACGGAAGTGCCTCCCTGGACAACAGTCAACTATATTAGAACAGAACAGATCAGTTCCTCTATACCGGCCATAAGATGCACTATAACAGTATACTACCAACCAAGGGTGACAGTTAAACAGTAACATATAATATGAAGTAATTGGTTTCAGTGGTTCTCAGTAGACTGTAATATAGGGCCTGAGAGAGAAAGAGAGAGACAGAGAGAGAGAGAGGGATAGAGAGAGAGACAGAGAGAGAGAGACAGAGAGACAGAGAGAGACAGAGAGAGAGAGAGGGATAGAGAGAGAGACAGAGAGAGAGAGACAGAGAGAGACAGAGAGAGAGGGAGAGGGAGAGAGAGGGGGAGAGAGAGAGAGAGGGAGAGGGAGCAAGACAGAGAAAACGAGTGAGAGACAGTTTGATAGAAACTAATATGGAATGGCAACCACTGACCCCTGATGTGGGAAGTTCAACATAGATCATGTTCTAGTGTGTTCACATGGTTCTAGAGCGGTGACATGATTCTAGAGTGTTAATGTGGTTCTAGATTCTAGAATGGTCATGTACTTTGTACTGGTTACCATTCAGCAAAGCTAACCACCATCATCAGATATCACATACAACTAATAACAGTGAATAGCACATTGACAGACAGTGTTGTGGTCATGACTACTATCTATCTAATCTATCTAGACACCATTTGGCTTTGATTTATTAGTTTGAACCATAACGAGCCTTTCTGTTGGTTTGTCAGTCTACCTCAGTGTGCCAGAGCCCATGTCTCTGGCTATATTATGATAGTGAATGATAGTGTATTTTAATAACTACCACCACTGCACTAGTCAGTCCCTGACCGTCCCCAACCACACTCACCCTTGTCTGTCTGCCTGCCTGCCAGCCTGCCTGCCTGCCTGCCTGTCTGTCTGTTTTGTCTGCCTGTCTGTTTTGGAGGGAGAGAGGGAGCATAGGAGAGAGTGAGAGAGGGAGTGAGAGAGGGAGAGAGAGAGGGAGCATAAGAGAGAGGGAGAGAAGGAGAGAGGGAGAGATGGAGCATATGAGAGAGGGAGAGGTGGAGCATATGAGAGAGGGAGAGAGGGAGAGAAGGAGAGATGGAGCATATGAGAGGGAGAGATGGAGCATGTGAGAGCGGGGGAGAGGGAGAGAGGGAGGGAGCATAGGAGAGAGTGAGAGAGTGAGAGAGGGAGAGAGGGAGAGAAGGAGAGAGGGAGGGAGCATAGGAGAGAGTGAGAGAGGGAGAGAGGGCGAGAAGGAGAGAGAGAGGGAGCATAGGAGAGAGGGAGAGATGGAGCATATGAGAGCGAGAGAGAGGGAGAGAAGGAGAGAGGGAGGGAGCATAGGAGAGAGGGAGGGAGCATAGGAGAGAGGGAGAGAAGGAGAGAGGGAGCATAGGAGAGAGTGAGAGAGGGAGGGAGCATAGGAGAGAGGGAGTGGAGCACAACAGAGTGGTAGCTGGCTGGTATGTGGGAAGGGAGAGGGAATGTTGTGACATTTCATATTTCAGTTGACTGTAGAGGCTTGCCTGCTAAGATGTGTGTGTGACAGCATGGATGGACAGAACAGTACAGAACAGAACAGAACAGTACAGAACAGTACAGTACAGAACAGAACAGTACAGAACAGTACAGAACAGAACAGTACAGAATGGCTATTTATTTGATTCTGCACTTTTTCCGCATTTTGTTACTTTACAGCCTTATTCTAAAATCTATTAAATTGTTGTTTTTTCCTCATCAATCTACACACATTATCCCATAATGACTCAATACCCCATAATGACTCAATACCCCATAATGACATCAATACCCCATAATGACATCAATACCCCATAATGACACAATACCCCATAATGACTCAATACCCCATAATGACATCAATACCCCATAATGACATCAATACCCCATAATGACATCAATACCCCATAATGACACAATACCCCATAATGACTCAATACCCCATAATGACATCAATACCCCATAATGACATCAATGCCCCATAATGACACAATACCCCATAATGACTCAATACCCCATAATGACATCAATACCCCATAATGACTCAATACCCCATAATGACACAATACCCCATAATGACTCAATACCCCATAATGACACAATACCCCATAATGACTCAATACCCCATAATGACTCAATACCCCATAATGACATCAATACCCCATAATGACTCAATACCCCATAATGACACAATACCCCATAATGACTCAATACCCCATAATGACACAATACCCCATAATGACATCAATACCCCATAATGACTCAATACCCCATAATGACTCAATACCCCATAATGACTCAATACCCCATAATGACACAAGACCCCATAATGACACAATACCCCATAATGACACAATACCCCATAATGACATCAATCTACACACAATACCCCATAATGACATCAATCTACACACAATACCCCATAATGACATCAATCTACACACATTATCCCATAATGACATCAATCTACACACAATACCCCATAATGACATCAATCTACACACAATACCCCATAATGACATCAATCTACACACATTATCCCATAATGACACAATACCCCATAATGACACAATACCCCATAATGATACAATACCCCATAATGATACTATACCCCATAATGACACAATACCCCATAATGATACAATACCCCATAATGATACAATACCCCATAATGATACTATACCCCATAATGACACAATACCCCATAATGATACAATACCCCATAATGATACAATACCCCATAATGACACAATACCCCATAATGATAACTTTGCAAATTACAAAAACTGTAATATCACATGTACATAAGTATTCAGACCCTTTACTCAGTAATTTGTTGAAGCACCTTTGGCAGTGATTACAGCCTCGAGTCTTCTTGGGTATGACGCTACAAGCTTGGCACACCTGTATTTGGGGAGTTTCTCCCATTCTACTCTGCAGATCCCCTCAAGCTCTGTCAGGTTGGATGGGGAGCGTTGCTGCACAGCTATTTTCAGGTCTCTCCAGAAATGTTCGATCAGGTTCAAGTCAGGGCTCTGGCTGGGCCACTCAAGGACATTCAGAGACTTGTCCTGATGCCACTCCTACGTTGTCTTGGCTGTGTGCTTAGAGTCATTGTCCTGTTGGAAGGTGAACCTTCACCCCAGTCTGCGCGCTCTGGAGCAGGCTTTCAATAAGGATCTCTCTGTACTTTGCTCCGTTCATCTTTCCTTCGATCATGACTAGTTTTCCAGTCCCTGCCACTGAAAAACACACAGCTGCCACCACCCTGCTTCACCGTAGGGATGGTGCCAGGTTTCCTCCAGACATGACGCTTGGCATTCAGGCCAATCTTGGTTTCATCAGACCAGATAATATTGTATCTCATGGTCTGAGAGTCTTTAGGTGCCTTTTGGCAAACTCCAAGCGGGCTGTCATGTGCCTTTTACTGAGGAGTGGCTTCCGTCTGGAGCTCGTCAGAGCGACCATCGGGTTCTTCATCAACTCCCTGACCAAGGCCCTTCTCCCCCTATTGCTCAGTTTGGCCGGGCGGCCAGCTCTAGTAAGAGTCTTGGTGGTTCCAAACTTCTTCCATTTAAGAATGATGGAGACCGCTGTTTTCTTGGGGACCTTTAATGCTGCAGACATGTTTTGGTTCCCTTCCCCAGATCTGTGCCTCAACAATCTAGTCTCGGAGCTCCACGGACAAGTCGTTCGACCTTATGGCTTGATTTTTGCTCTGACATGCACGGTCAACTGTGGGACCTTATATAGACAGGTGTGTGTTTTTCTAAATCAAGTCCAATCAATGTAATATATCACAGGTGGACCCCAATCAAGTTGTAGAAACATCTCAAGGATGATGAATGGAAACAGGAAGCACCGGAGCTCCATTTAGAGTCTCATAGTAAAGGGTCTGAATACTTATGGAAACAAGATATTTATGTTTTAAAAACATTTTATACATTTGCAAAAAAATTCGAAGAATCTGTTTTTGTTATGTCATCAGTTGTTATGTCATCAGTTGTTATGTCATCAGTTTTTGTTATGTCATCAGTTGTTATGTCATCAGTTGTTATGTCATCAGTTGTTATGTCATCAGTTTTTGTTATGTCATCAGTTGTTATGTCATCAGTTGTTATGTCATCAGTTGTTATGTCATCAGTTGTTATGTCATCAGTTGTTATGTCATCAGTTTTTGTTATGTCATCAGTTGTTATGTCATCAGTTGTTATGTCATCAGTTGTTATGTCATCAGATGTTATGTCATCAGTTGTTATGTCATCAGATGTTATGTCATCAGTTGTTATGTCATCAGTTGTTATGTCATCATGGGGTATTTGGCTTGAATGAGAGACAGACTCAAAAGAGGCACTTGAAGGCTCTACGTTTTGATTGGCTGGTTTACAGACGTATACAATAAAAAATAGATAATGCACTTCATTGAAAGTATGCAGCATGAAAACCTTTTAAACTGGTTTCTAGGTAGGGACGGCCCTAAAGTAGTACCAGCTGCCTACAGCACTAGACCTTTTAAACTGGTTTCTAGGTAGGGACGGCCCTAAAGTAGTACCAGCTGCCTACAGCACTAGACCTTTTAAACTGGTTTCTAGGTAGGGACGGCCCTAAAGTAGTACCAGCTGTCTACAGCAATAGATTGTTCTATGTTCTATATCAGTTAGCTACGTTATCAGTGGAGTTGTGTTGATAAAGCCAGATGGAGGAGCTAGCTGCATCAACTTCAACATCCGCTTTTAAAATCCATCCAACCACTG
This sequence comes from Thymallus thymallus, assembly GCA_023634145.1. NCBI lineage: Eukaryota > Metazoa > Chordata > Actinopteri > Salmoniformes > Salmonidae > Thymallus > Thymallus thymallus. The sequence goes on from CM042421.1 coordinate 1,632,407, forward strand.
TTTACTCCAATCACTGCAAACGTACTATTCCTCACAAGTGACCAATGACAGATTGGCTTTTATTAAGTACAGTCTAAAGTTTTATTATAGGGTTTAATTCTAACATGATTCAACACCTCTCCAATACAGTTTATTCTAATATGATTCAACACCTCTCCAATACAGTTTATTATAATATGATTCAACACCTCTCCAATACAGTTTATTATAATATGATTCAACACCTCTCCAATACAGTTTACTATAATATGATTCAACACCTCTCCAATACAGTTTATTATAATATGATTCAACACCTCTCCAATACAGTTTATTCTAATATGATTCAACACCTCTCCAATACAGTTGTACTATAATATGATTCAACACCTCTCCAATACAGTTTACTATAATATGATTCAACACCTCTCCAATACAGTTTATTATAATATGATTCAACACCTCTCCAATACAGTTTACTATAATATGATTCAACACCTCAACAATACAGTTTATTATAATATGATTCAACACCTCTCCAATACAGTTTATTATAATATGATTCAACACCTCAACAATACAGTTTATTATAATATGATTCAACACCTCTCCAATACAGTTTTACTATAGGGCTTTATTCTAATATGATTCAACACCGCTCCAATACAGTTTATTATAATATGATTCAACACCTCTCCAATACAGTTTATTATAATATGATTCAACACCTCAACAATACAGTTTATTATAATATGATTCAACACATCTCCAATACAGTTTATTATAATATGATTCAACACCTCTCCAATACAGTTTACTATAATATGATTCAACACCTCTCCAATACAGTTTATTATAATATGATTCAACACCTCTCCAATACAGTTTATTATAATATGATTCAACACCTCTCCAATACAGTTTACTATAATATGATTCAACACCTCTCCAATACAGTTTATTATAATATGATTCAACACCTCTCCAATACAGTTTACTATAATATGATTCAACACCTCTCCAATACAGTTTATTATAATATGATTCAACACCTCTCCAATACAGTTTGTTATAATATGATTCAACGTGTCTCAGTGCAGTCCAGCCTAAGCATAGCATCAGTAGAGTTCTGCTCTAAACTTCAATATATTACTGACATGCATGAAGCAAGAAGCTAATCACACTCACTATTATTAACCAATGACAGCAAACATGTACGGCAAAGCAACGCCCCCAACCATCACATTTACATGCCCTTCCTGTGCATGTTAACCTGGTTCACACATTAGGGACAAACCCAGCTAAGCCATGCCGAGCTGAACTAGACTGGTCTAGGGGGGTCTGGTTACACATTTACAAGCTGAACTAGGCTGGTCTAGGGTGGTCTGGTTACACATTTGTACTAGCTATCTGTTTAACATGTGGAGAGAACTATCCCTTTAATTACTATTTTTAATATCAGACATTGGATGAAATAATAACCATATCTAGTGTGTATGGTGCTGTGTGGAAACAGTGAGTCGTTGGGGTATATCTAGTGTGTATGGTGCTGTGTGGAAACAGTGAGTCGTTGGGGTATATCTAGTGTGTATGGTGCTGTGTGGAAACAGTGAGTCGTTGGGGTTTATCTAGTGTGTATGGTGCTGTGTGGAAACAGTGAGTCGTTGGAGCCTTTTTGTTGAAGTAAGAATTATTTATTTTTTTCACTGCCAGATCCAGATTGATCTAAAATGTCCTGCCAGATAATGAACTTATTTAAATGTTTATCTTTTGAAATATTAACATCAGGGAACTCAGGCAGATGTGATGGTTATTCCTCCTCTAGTTGATCGTGATTTAAAGTACAGTTGGCCAAAGCTTGAGACATATCTGTACTTTTTCACTTTTAAAGCACCAATCAAGGGACCAAATGTAGTGATTTTAGAGCCTGTTTCATATCTTTGATAAGAGTGTTGGTTACATGTACTAAGGGGTGATGATGACTAAATAGGAAATAGGGTGCCATTTGGGACGCAGCCTATGCTAGAAGACACTCCATATACTTTAGTCCAATATGTGAAAAGCACAGTTTCTGAGGGTAGACTTCATATCTTTGGAGACCTTCCAAAACAAACTACATGGTACCATATAAACTGGTATTGCTTTTCAGTGTATAGACTGTGTTGATGATCATGATGGTTGACATGCAGTATTGGGGGCGGAGCTTTTGGTTTTTCCTGCAATGGATGAGTTGATGTGAGAGTCTGTTTTGTTTATTAAGTCGAAAAATAAAAACCTATATTAATCTGTATTGTTTCATAAACCCCTTAATCCAATGTTTAACTACAGAAATCACCTACAATGGCACACATTGGTCCTATTGACATTTGTATTTTCATAACAAGGTTGTGGGAAAAATAAAATCGATGTATTATTTTGTCTCTACACACCATCTATAGCATTATCTCTGTTCAAATGTCCACATTCCATACCACTTAGAATGTTCACTGCATTATCACACGTTCCTCCATGAAGACACAGATAATGCCCTGGACTAAAGCTATGTATTGGCCATGCTTCCTAATTGATATGCTGGCGTGGATGCCAGGAATTTGACGTTTTAACTGTCGCTGAGAGGTGCCTCTGTTCAGAAAACATGAGCCATTAGTTGACAATGTTTCAGAAGCTTTCATTCTGGTTGCATCTCAAATGGCACACTATCACCCACACTGGAATATTACAGTTTGGAATATTACTCATTCAAAGGTTTTTCTTTATTTGCACTATTTTTTACATTGTAGAATAAAAGTGAAGACATAAAAAATGTGACATAACACATATGGAGTCATGTAGTAACCAAAAAAGTGTTAAACAAATCAAAATATATTTATGAGATTCTTCAAGTAGCCACCCTTTCCCTTTGCACACTCTTGGCATGCTTTTCCATCAGTCTTGGTCTAAAGTAATGCACTCCATAGAGAACAGGGCCCACAAAGGGATTTAATACAAAGTAGTGCACTATATAGGGAATATGGTGCCATTTGGGAAACAGCATTGTCTTCATAGCTCAGCAACGATATATTCTGCTCACGTTGGAACTACTGCATGGTCGCTGGAAGACAGCATGATCTTAACCAATCAATCAAACTGATTATCAATACTACTCTGGCCGCATCATTATCAAAACGTTTCACTGACCACGTTATTATTATTATTATTGATACTACATGCAGCTCCTCCCACAACCAGAAATATGAAACCTAACTGAGACTAAATGTTGAGGTTGTCATTGTGATGTATTGGTATGAATGCTACCCAACCCCTCCTGTCCCTCTCAACCTCCATGGGTCAAAGCTACTTCCTGTGCCGCCCCGTCCCAGTAGGAACCAGGCTGAAAACATACACTGTTCCTTTAAATACCTTGTTCTACTAGGGAGTGGCTGATTTCTTCCAAGGACCTAAAGTTGTTAACGCTACCGTATGTCTGTCATGGTTTAAGTTGGTTCATTCAGAATACTGCTATACGGTACAATGTCTGTCATTATGTTATGTTGGTGAAGAAGAAGGCATAGTCTGGAAGTTATGCAGGGGAGTCCTGGTTTAAGGCACTTTCAAATCTCATCATATAGCAACCGGTTCAATAAATGACTAAAGGTCTGATATCTGATCTCTGCTTATTCATTCAATAAGTGTGTGTGTGTGTATTGCGTGTCTGTGTGTTTGCGGTGAGTGTGTGTGTGCGTGTGCTGTGTGTCCGTGTGTGTGCGTGTGCTGTGTGTCCGTGTGTGTGCTGGTGAGTGTGTGTGTGTGTGTGTGTGAGAGAGAGAGAGAGAGAGAGAGAGAGAGAGAGAGAGAGAGAGGGACAGAGATAAAGATCATGATTAGGATAACACTGTTATTTCACCTGATACTGGATATGTCTATGTACTAATATCCCAGACATTTCTACTGCTGTAAAGACACAATCATTACCTTTCATCTCCTTTAGGATAATGGTGTAAAAACACAATCATTACCTCCAATATCCTTTAGGATAATGCTGTAAAGACACAATCATTACCTTTCATCTCCTTTAGGGTAATGGTGTAAAGACACAATCATTACCTCCAATATCCTTTAGGATAATGCTGTAAAGACACAATCATTACCTTCCATCTCCTTTAGGATAATGGTGTAAAGACACAATCATCACCTTTCATCTCCTTTAGGATAATGCGGTAAAGATACAATCATTACCTTTCATCTCTTTTAGGATAATGGTGTAAAGACACAACCATTACCTCCAATCTCCTTTGGGATAATGATGTGAAGACACAGTCATTACCTTTAATCTCATTTAGGATAATGGTGTAAAGACACAATCATTACCGTTAATCTCCTTTAGGATAATGCTGCAAAGACACAATCATTACCTTTCATCTCCTTTAGGATAATGGTGTAAAGACACAATCATTACCTCCAATCTCCTTTAGGATAATGGTGTAAAGACCAAATCATTACCTTCAGTCTCCTTTAGGATAATGCTGTAAAGCCACAATCAACATACACACCCACAGAGGAAGTTAAGCAGCCAAGCAGACACGTACTCTCATACACATTACTGATGTGTCAGCGTCACACCACTTCTACATATTATTATGCTGTGCTTCTCAGCCTGTCAAATGCAATATACTGTAACTATGTGTGCTCATGTTAAAGCTGCGTTCTGTAAGATTTCCATATGCAAACATGTATGATCTATCAAAGGATGGCAGGTAGCCTAGCGGTTAGAGTATTGGGCCAGTAACCAAAAGGTCACTGGTTCGAATACCAGAGCCGACAAGGTGAAAAACCTGTCGATGTGTCCTTGAGCAAGATACTTAACCCTAATTTGCTCCAGTGTAAATAAGAATTTGTGTTTAGTAAATACAAGTCTCAAAGAGCTACAAGCTCTTCCATTCACCCCGACCTGGCCAATGAGACCGTCAGTGTAACTTGCTTTATGGTAAATTTAACCTTGTCTGTAGCTCTCTAAAATAGCCAGGCATCTGAAACTGCTGGCTAGCTGGAACATAGCTGCCCTGCTGAATACCAGGTCGGAAGACTACTGCAGTAGCTCACTGGGCCTGCTATGAGCTGACTTAGGACCTGTCTATATCAGGAGTGATGGGTTATGATAGGGGGTTAAGATCTGAACTGAGCCCTGTTTCACAGCAGGACTGAATGGTAGGTATGACAGCCTGCAAAGTAGCTCACTGGGCATGCTATGATCTGACTTGAGACCTGTCTCTATGTGGGGTGATGAGCTCAGATACAAGATGGAATTCTGTGTGTCTAAGGTCAGGGTTTCAACCACTAGGGTGTCAGGGTTTCAACCACTAGGGTGGTCAGGGTTTCAACCACTAGGGTAGTCAGGGTTTCTATCACTAGGGTGGTCAGGGTTTCTATCACTAGGGTGTCAGGGTTTCTACCACTAGGGTGGCCAGGGTTTCTACCACTAGGGTGTCAGGGTTTCTACCACTAGGGTGGTCAGGGTTTCTACCACTAGGGTAGTCAGGGTTTCTATCACTGGGGTGACAGGGTTTCAACCACTAGGTTAGTCAGGGTTTCTACCACTAGGGTGGTCAGGGTTTCTATCACTAGGGTGGTCAGGGTTTCAACCACTAGGTTAGTCAGGTTTTCTACCACTAGGATGTCAGGGTTTCTACCACTAGGGTGGTCAGGGTTTCTATCACTAGGGTGGTCAGGGTTTCAACCACTAGGTTAGTCAGGGTTTCTACCACTAGGGTGGTCAGGGTTTCTATCACTAGGGTGGTCAGGGTTTCAACCACTAGGTTAGCCAGGGTTTCTACCACTAGGGTGTCAGGGTTTCTACCACTAGGGTGTCAGGGTTTCTATCACTAGGGTGGTCAGGGTTTCTACCACTAGGGTATCAGGGTTTCTACCACTAGGGTGTCAGGGTTTCTACCACTAGGGTAGTCAGGGTTTCTACCACTAGGGTAGTCAGGGTTTCTACCACTAGGGAGGTCAGGGTTTCTACCACTAGGGTGTCAGGGTTTCTACCACTATGGTGTCAGGGTTTCTACCACTAGGGTGTCAGGGTTTCTACCACTAGGGTGTCAGGATTTCTACCACTAGGGTGGTCAGGGTTTCTACCACTAAGGTGTCAGGGTTTCTACCACTAGGGAGGTCAGGGTTTCTACCACTAGGGTGTCAGGGTTTCTACCACTAGGGTGTCAGGGTTTCTACCACTAGGGTGTCAGGGTTCCTACCACTAGGGTGTCAGGGTTTCTACCACTAGGGTGTCAGGGTTTCTATCACTAGGGTGGTCAGGGTTTCTACCACTAGGGTATCAGGGTTTCTACCACTAGGGTGGTCAGGGTTTCTACCACTAGGGTGGTCAGGGTTTCTACCACTAGGGTGTCAGGGTTTCTACCACTAGGGTGGTCAGGGTTTCTACCACTAGGGTAGTCAGGGTTTCTACCACTAGGGTAGTCAGGGTTTCTATCACTAGGGTGGTCAGGGTTTCTACCACTAGGGTAGTCAGGGTTTCTACCACTAGGGTAGTCAGGGTTTCTACCACTAGGGTGGTCAGGGTTTCTACCACTAGGGGGACATTTTACATTTGAGTCTTTTAGCAGACGCTCTAATACAGAGAGAGTGCATAATACCTTTTCGTACTGCTCCTCAGTCGGAATAGAGCCCACAATCCTGTCGCTGCAAGTACTGTGCTCTACCAACTGAGTCATATGTGACCCTGTGTAGAAGACAGGTAGTGAGGAGAAGAGGAGACAATAGGGGATAGGAGAAGATGAGAGGAAATAGTTGGTGGAGCTAGAGGAGAGGACACCGTACAGTGTGGAGCCTGTGAGTCATAAGAGACTGGGGTCAGCTGTGACGGAGAGGACACAGTACAGCGTGGAGCCTGTGAGTCATAAGAGACTGGGGTCAGCTGTGGAGGAGAGGACATAGTACAGTGTGAAGCCTGTGAGTCATAAGAGACTGGGGTCAGCTGTGGAGGAGAGGACATAGTACAGTGTGGAGCCTGTGAGTCATAAGAGACTGGGGTCTTAGACTCCCGTACGGACACAGGAGAGGCAAAGGTCGAGAGCCGTGCGTCCTCCAAAACACGACCCCGCCAAGCTGCACTGCTTCTTGAGACAATGCTCACTTAACCCGGAAGCCAGCCGCACCAATGTGTCGAAAGAAACGTCCACCTAGCGACCATGTCAGCATGCATGTGCCCGGCCCGCCAAAGGAGTCGCTAGAGCGCGATGGGACAAGAACATCCTGGATGGGCCAATTGCGCGTCACCTCATGTGTCTCCCGGTCACGGCCGACTGCGACACAGCTGGGTATCGAACCAGGATCTGTAGAAACGCAGCTAGCACTGCAATGCAGTGTCTTAGACCGCTGCACCACTCTGGAGACCTCCATCATTCTTAAATGCAAGAAGTTTTGAACCACCAAGACTCTTCCTAAAGCTGACGTCTTGCTCCTGGACAAGCTAAACACCTTCTTTGCCCGCTTTCAGGATAACACAGTACCACCGACGCGGCCCGCTCCTAAGGACTGTGGGCTCTCGTTCTCCATAGCCAACGTGAGTAAGACATTTAAGGGTGTTAACCCTCGCAAAGCTGCCGGCCCAGACGGCATCCCTAGCCGCGTCCTCAGAGCATGCGCCGACCAGCTGGCTGGAGTGTTTACGGACGCCCGTACATTTAAGGCGCAACATTCCTAGTCGGACCCCGGAGGAAGGGCCAGACCCATAGTAGACCCCATTTTGGTGGCCTACTATGGCTTCTGACGTCTCCGCATTCATCGCTGCATGCACGGTGTGTGCTCAGAATAAGACTGAGGCAAACTCTGGCCGGCCTCCTTCAACCACTCCCTGTCCCTCATCAACCCTGGTCCCAAATATCCCTGGACGTGTCACTGGTCTCCCTTCGTCTGATGGCAACACTACCATCCTTACGGTGGTGGATAGGTTTTCCAAAGCCGCCCCTATCATTACCCTTCCCAAGTTATCCTCAGCCAAGGAGATGGCCCAACTCATGGTACAGAACGTTTTCCGAATCCAACGACATAGTCTCCGATCATGGTCCTCAGTTTTCGTCATGATTCTGGAAGACATTCTGCACCCTCATTGGGTCGTCGGCCAGCCTGTCCTCCGGGTTTCATCCTCAATCTAAAGGCCAGTCGGAGCATACCAATCAGGACCTAGAGACGACTCTTCGGTGCTTCGTCTCGGCCAACCCCATCACCTGGAGCCAGCTACTCATGTGGGTGGAGTACACCTGGAACACCCTTCCCTGCTCAGCCACTGGTCTCTCGCTCTTTGAGTGCTCCATGGGTTATCCCTGAGCAAGAGGAAGAGGTCAACATACCCTCGGCCCAGATATTTGTCCGCCTAGAAGAGATCCCGGTCTGCTCTTCTTAAAATCCCCTCCAGGTATCGTCGACAAGCGGACGCCACCAGACCCCTGCTCCCCACTATCGTCTCAGGCAGAGGGTATGGCGGCAGGTGGCCTGGAGTGTAGGATCATTGTGTCAGTAACTGGAAGGTTGCTGGATCCAATCCCTGAGCTGACAATGTAAAACTCTGTCGTTCTGCCCCTGAACAAGGCAGTTAACCCACTGAAGACGTGGATGTTGATTAAGGCAGCCTCCTGCACCTCTCTGATTCAGAGGGGTTGGGTTAAATGCGGAAGACACATTTCAGTTGAACGACAGAGTAGTATCCTTTCCTGCCTCTCCACTTGGGATCTGCCCTGTAATCTGTCATCCTTTATTTAAAGGGGGAGATCAAGCTGATCCTAACTGTTATAGGCCTATTTTTATTTTGCCCTGTTTATCAAACGTGTTGGAAAAATTTGTCAATAATCAAGTGACTGGCTATCTTGATGTCTATAGTATTCTCTCTGGTCTGCAATCTGGTTTCCGCTCAGGTTATGGATGTGTCACTGCAACCTTAAAGGTCCTCAATGATGTCACCACTGGCCTTGATTCTAAGCAAGGTTGTGCTGCTATTTTTATTGACTTGGCCAAAGCTTTTAATACGGTAGACCATTCCATTCTTGTGGGCCGGCTAAGGAGTATTGGTGTCTCTGAGGGGTCTTTGGTCTGGTTTGCTAACTACCTCTCTCAAAGATTGCAGTGTATAAAGTCAGAACATCTGCTGTCTCGGCCACTACCTGTCACCTAGGGTGTACCCCAAGGCTCAATCCTAGGCCCCACGCTCTTCTCAACAACATAGCTCAGGCAGTAGGAAGCTCTCTTAACCATTTATATGCAGATGATACAGTCTTATACTCAGCTGGCCCCTCCCTGGATTTTGTGTTAAACACTCTACAACAAAGCTTTCTTAGTGTCCAACAAGCTTTCTCTGCCCTTAGCCTTGTTCTGAACACCTCCAAAACAAAGGTCATGTTTGGTAAGAAGAATGCCCCTCTCCCCACAGGTGTCATTACTACCTCTGAGGGTTTAGAGCTTGAGGTAGTCACCTCATACAAGTACTTGGGAGTATGGCTAGACGGTACACTGTCCTTCTCTCAGCACAAATCAAAGCTGCAGGCTAAAGTTAAATCTAGACTTGGTTTCCTCTATCGTAATCACTCCTATTTCACTCCAGCTGTCAAACTAACCCTGATTCAGATGACCATCCTACCCATGCTAGATTATAGAGACATAATTTATAGATCGGCAGGTAAGGGTGTTCTCCAGCGGCTAGATGTTCTTTACCATTCGGCCATCAGATTTGCCACCAATGCTCCTTATAGGACACATCACTGCACTCTATACTCCTCTGTAAACTGGTCATCTCTGTATACCCGTCGCAAGACCCACTGGTTGATGCTTATTTATAAAACCCTCTTAGGCCTCACTCCCCCCTATCTGAGATATCTACTGCAGCCCTCATCCTCCACATACAACACTTGTAATGTTTGTATGTTTTGTGCTGCTACCATGTTGTGTTGCTGCCATGTTGTGTTGTCTTAGGTCTCTCTTTATGTAGTGTTGTTTTGTTTCTCTAGTCATGATGTGTGTTTTGTCCTATATTTTTATTTAATTTATTTATATATTTAATCCCAGCCCCCATCCCTGCAGGAGGCCTTTTGCCTTTTGGTAGGCCGTCATTGTAAATAAGAATTTGTTCTTAACTGACTTGCCTAGTTAAATAAAGGTTAAATAAATTAATAAAAATGTATAGTCCCTTTCCCCATGTCTAAAGTCCTTAGCCCCACTGCTGTTTGTCTTCTGTTGCCCTGCACCCTCCGTATACCATGTGTCTAGGATTAAACCTCTGTCTTACAGGCCCTTTGTATCCTGTTTCCAGGACTGGAGAAACAACTGACACTACCACTGTAAGGACTGGAGAAACAAGTGACACTGCCACTGTACGGACTTCCACCGGACTTCCGGTCTTGCGGACGTGAGAGAACGCTGGCGCTGTTTATTCGCCGCTTCTCCGTCTGCTATTGCTTCTTGTGTTTCTGTTTTGTTTGTGTTCACTGTACCCCTACCTCTGGACAGCCTCTCTACCTCTGGACAGCCTCTCAGCTGGTTCCCGAAGCCGCTTGGGCACCTCGACCGGATTGTCGCCTCGTCGGTTAGCCGCTAGCTGGCTGCCCACGTTCACCTAACGTAGCTGCAATAGCGGCTAACCCGATTGCCTACCTCTTTCTCACAGGCAACCTCCACCAGATGCGAGCCGTGACCGAGACTTTCATCTCCTCCTGTCATGCCGCGGATTATTTTGGCACTCACATCAGTCATCCATCTCTGCGTCTCTAGTCCACCGCTTACTGCTATCACGGAGCTCTCAGTCTCTCCGCTCGGCATCATGTTCAAATATTCAACTCTGCAACTGGTCGAACTAATCAACTACTCCATTCCATCCTGCATCCCAGTCATCAAACAGCTCGGACTTCTACGTCGACCCTGCTACATCCACAGAAGCTTTTGCCGCAAGTTTGTTTACTTCCACCACGGACAATCCATTCCATCCATCTGGTCACCTGCACACTCTGTCGCACCTCTCCCACGTCATCGGAACGCTTCCCCCGCTGGATCACATAGAGCTGAGCGCACCGTCAGGCTGCACAGAAAACCCGGACTGGACTACAGTGCTATTCGCACTTCACATATACCTATTCTCCAATCATTTGCAAATCCACTCACTGTCCCTCCTCAACTGCATTACCCCCCCACACGCACTGCTAACCGGGACAACCTCAGATCTTTCCAGCCTGCCCCCACCTCACTACCCTCTCACCATGCCAACTTTGCCCTCCTCAACACCCGATCGCTTAACAATAAAGCCCCTGCCCTCCATGAACTAATTGGATTTCCTTCTGCTCACCGAAACCTGGCAACAACCCAATGACTTCTTCTCCCTCAACCAAGCATCCCCCACTGGCTACAATAACATCTGCAAACCCCGCCCCTCCCGCCGTGGAGGTGGCCTCGCCGTTATTTTCAATCAGAACTTCCGGATCACTGAACTCACCCTCCCCTCAGTATCATCATTTGAATATCTCGCCTTCAAAGCTCTTTCCTCCATGACAGTTATTTACCGGCCACCTAAACCAAATCCCTCCTTCCTCTCTGATTTTACTGAACTCCTCACACTAGCCTCATCTCTCTCTCCACGTCTGCTGCTACTTATCAAGCCTCGGACCAACACCCTCCCAACCTCTACTCCGGATCTCTGCAACTCGTTCCTTCACTTTTTCGCTGATAAAATCAACATTATTTATCAATCTCTATCCCCTGCATCCGACCTCCCAGTATCTACTCCAGCACCTATCACGGCCCCTCTTCCCCCCATCCCTCCTGACCTCCCTCCCCCACCTCCACACTGCCTCCTCTCCCAGTTTGACTCGGTCACCACTCCTGAAATCTCTAAACTCATCAGCTCTTCCAAACCCACTACCTGCTCACTTGACTCCATCCCTACTCCACTCCTGAAGTCCTGCCTCCCCGTCCTTTGCCCCTACCTCACTAACCTCTTCAACTCCTCTTGAGGTGTCTGTCTAAAGAAGGGTGTGTGTTGTTATATTTCAGGCCTAGCTATAACCCTTACCCATTTCACTCTCTATCCTGCTCTGTCCTGCTCTGTCCCTCTCTGTCCCGCTCTGTCCCGCTCTGTCCGTCTCTGTCCCTCTCTGTCCCGCTCTGTCCCGCTCTGTCCCGCTCTGTCCCTCTCTGTCCCTCTCTGTCCCTCTCTGTCCCGCTCTGTCCCTCTCTGTCCCACTCTGTCCCGCTCTGTCCCTCTCTGTCCCTCTCTGTCCCGCTCTGTCCCTCTCTGTCCCTCTCTGTCCCGCTCTGTCCCTCTCTGTCCCTCTCTGTCCCTCTCTGTCCCTCTCTGTCCCGCTCTGTCCGTCTCTGTCCCTCTCTGTCCCACTCTGTCCCGCTCTGTCCCTCTCTGTCCCTCTCTGTCCCGCTCTGTCCCTCTCTGTCCCTCTCTGTCCCGCTCTGTCCCTCTCTGTCCCTCTCTGTCCCGCTCTGTCCCTCTCTGTCCCTCTCTGTCCCTCTCTGTCCCGCTCTGTCCCTCTCTGTCCCCGTCTTGCCTTGTCCGTCAATCACTAGAACATATGTCTGCTGAGAGCCAGATGGTACAGGACTGTAGCACCAGTATTACTGTAGAGGGGGGGGGGGGGGGGGGGGGGGGGGAGTGGGGAGCGAGAAAGGGGAGAGAGGGGAAAGAGGGGGAGAGAGGGGGAGAGTTAGAGGGGAGAGAGGGGGAGAGGGGGGAAGAAAGTGAGGGAGAGAGGGGGAGAGTTAGAGGGGGAGAGTTAGAGGGGAGAGAGGGGGGAGGGGGGAAAGAGAGAGAGAGAGAGAGAGAGAGAGAGAGAGAGAGATACAGTAGTTCTCTGACTACCAGATCCACAGTGTCCGTGACAGTTTCTGTGTCAATCTAAACCTCCAGTAATGACACCCACCCGTCTGCCTGTCCAATTCACCATGAGGTTAGAGGTTTCTCATCTCTACTGCGTCATTATGACTGCAATAAATAAACACAGCCCTTAGAAGGGTCTGCTTCTCACGGATGAGGTGATCATATAATTCACTTCTACATCTAGGCCTCTTCTCTCTCCTCTAACCCTCACCTCCAACCCTCTCCTCTAACCCTCTCCTCCAACCCTCTCCATCCAACCCGCTCCTCCAACCCTCTCCTCCAAACCTCTCCATCCAACCCGCTCCTCCAACCCGCTCCTCCAACCCTCTCCTCTAACCCTCTCCTCCAACCCTCTCCTCTAACCCTCTCCTCCAACTCTCTCCTCCAACCCTCTCCATCCAACCCGCTCCTCCAACCCTCTCCATCCAACCCGCTCCTCCAACCCTCTCCTCTAACCCTCACCTCCAACCCTCTCCTCTAACCCTCTCCTCCAACCCTCTCCATCCAACCCGCTCCTCCAACCCTCTCCCTCCAACCCGCTCCTCCAACCCTCTCCCTCTAACCCGCTCCTCCAACCCGCTCCTCCAACCCTCTCCCTCCAAACCTCTCCCTCCAACCCTCTCCTCTAACCCTCTCCTCCAACCCTCTCCTCCAACCCTCTCCCTCCAACCATCTCCACCAACCATCTCCACCAACCCTCTCCCTCTAACCCTCTCCTCCAACCCTCTCCTCCAACCCTCTCCCTCCAACCATCTCCACCAACCATCTCCACCAACCCTCTCCCTCTAACCCTCTCCTCCAACCCTCTCCCTCCAACCCTCTCCTCCTCTTCTTAGCTCTCCTCCCATCTCCCCTCTCTCACTCTTTCCCCCAACCTCCACCTCTCTCCCCCAGCCAGCCCACACCCCAGCCCCAGCCAGGCGCATAACTACATTGAACAAAAATATAAACGCAACATGCAACAATTTCTAAGATTTTACTGAGTTACAGTTCATATAAGGAAATCAGTTTAATCAGTTAATTGAAATAAATTCATTAGGCCCTAAACTATAGATTTCATATGACTGGGAATACAGATATGCATCTGCTGGTCACAGATACCTTAATAAAAGGTAGGGGTGTGGATCAGAAAACCAGTCAGTATCTGGGGTGACCACCATTGCATCATGCTGCGCGGCACATCTCCTTCACTGTAAACTGTGGTATGTGGAATGTCCCACAGTTGGTCAGTTAGTTTACACTAGAGTAGTTAGTGAGTTGGTTAGTTAGTCTTTACACTAGAGTGGTTAGTGAGTTGGTTAGTTAGTCTTTACACTAGAGTGGTTAGTGAGTTGGTTAGTTAGTCTTTACACTAGAGTGGTTAGTGAGTTGGTTAGATAGTCCACACTAGAGTGGTTAGTGAGTTGGTTAGTTAGTCTTTACACTAGAGTGGTTAGTGAGTTGGTTAGTTAGTCTTTACACTAGAGTGGTTAGTGAGTTGGTTAGTTAGTCTTTACACTAGAGTGGTTAGTGAGTTGGTTAGATAGTCTTTACACTAGAGTGGTTAGTGAGTTGGTTAGTTAGTCTTTACACTAGAGTGGTTAGTGAGTTGGTTAGTTAGTCTTTACACTAGAGTGGTTAGTGAGTTGGTTAGTTAGTCTTTACACTAGAGTGGTTAGTGAGTTGGTTAGTTAGTCTTTACACTAGAGTGGTTAGTGAGTTGGTTAGTTAGTCTTTACACTAGAGTGGTTAGTGAGTTGGTTAGTTAGTCTTTACACTAGAGTGGTTAGTGAGTTGGTTAGTTAGTCTTTACACTAGAGTGGTTAGTGAGTTGGTTAGATAGTCCACACTAGAGTGGTTAGTGAGTTGGTTAGTTAGTCTTTACACTAGAGTGGTTAGTGAGTTGGTTAGTTAGTCTTTACACTAGAGTGGTTAGTGAGTTGGTTAGATAGTCCACACTAGAGTGGTTAGTGAGTTGGTTAGATAGTCCACACTAGAGTGGTTAGTGAGTTGGTTAGTTAGTCTTTACACTAGAGTGGTTAGTGAGTTGGTTAGTTAGTCTTTACACTAGAGTGGTTAGTGAGTTGGTTAGTTAGTCTTTACACTAGAGTGGTTAGTGAGTTGGTTAGCTAGTCTTTACACTAGAGTGGTTAGTGAGTTGGTTAGTTAGTCTTTACACTAGAGTGGTTAGTGAGTTGGTTAGTTAGTCTTTACACTAGAGTGGTTAGTGAGTTGGTTAGTTAGTCTTTACACTAGAGTGGTTAGTGAGTTGGTTAGTTAGTCTTTACACTAGAGTGGTTAGTGAGTTGGTTAGTTAGTCTTTACACTAGAGTGGTTAGTGAGTTGGTTAGTTAGTCTTTACACTAGAGTGGTTAGTGAGTTGGTTAGTTAGTCTTTACACTAGAGTGGTTAGTGAGTTGGTTAGATAGTCCACACTAGAGTGGTTAGTGAGTTGGTTAGTTAGTCTTTACACTAGAGTGGTTAGTGAGTTGGTTAGTTAGTCTTTACACTAGAGTGGTTAGTGAGTTGGTTAGATAGTCCACACTAGAGTGGTTAGTGAGTTGGTTAGATAGTCCACACTAGAGTGGTTAGTGAGTTGGTTAGTTAGTCTTTACACTAGAGTGGTTAGTGAGTTGGTTAGTTAGTCTTTACACTAGAGTGGTTAGTGAGTTGGTTAGATAGTCCACACTAGAGTGGTTAGTGAGTTGGTTAGTTAGTCTTTACACTAGAGTGGTTAGTGAGTTGGTTAGTTAGTCTTTACACTAGAGTGGTTAGTGAGTTGGTTAGCTAGTCCACACTAGAGTGGTTAGTGAGTTGGTTAGTTAGTCTTTACACTAGAGTGGTTAGTGAGTTGGTTAGCTAGTCCATACTAGAGTGGTTAGTGAGTTGGTTAGTTAGTCTTTACACTAGAGTGGTTAGTGAGTTGGTTAGTTAGTCTTTACACTAGAGTGGTTAGTGAGTTGGTTAGTTAGTATTTACACTAGAGTAGTTAGTGAGTTGGTTAGTTAGTCTTTACACTAGAGTGGTTAGTGAGTTGGTTAGTTAGTCTTTACACTAGAGTGGTTAGTGAGTTGGTTAGCTAGTCCACACTAGAGTGGTTAGTGAGTTGGTTAGCTAGTCCACACTAGAGTGGTTAGTGAGTTGGTTAGTTAGTCTTTACACTAGAGTGGTTAGTGAGTTGGTTAGTTAGTCTTTACACTAGAGTGGTTAGTGAGTTGGTTAGTTAGTCTTTACACTAGAGTGGTTAGTGAGTTGGTTAGTTAGTCTTTACACTAGAGTGGTTAGTGAGTTGGTTAGTTAGTATTTACACTAGAGTGGTTAGTGAGTTGGTTAGTTAGTATTTACACTAGAGTGGTTAGTGAGTTGGTTAGTTAGTATTTACACTAGAGTGGTTAGTGAGTTGGTTAGCTAGTCTTTACACTAGAGTGGTTAGTGAGTTGGTTAGTTAGTATTTACACTAGAGTGGTTAGTGAGTTGGTTAGCTAGTCTTTACACTAGAGTGGTTAGTGAGTTGGTTAGTTAGTATTTACACTAGAGTGGTTAGTGAGTTGGTTAGCTAGTCTTTACACTAGAGTGGTTAGTGAGTTGGTTAGCTAGTCTTTACACTAGAGTGGTTAGTGAGTTGGTTAGTTAGTATTTACACTAGAGTGGTTAGTGAGTTGGTTAGTTAGTATTTACACTAGAGTGGTTAGTGAGTTGGTTAGCTAGTCTTCATATTGAGGCAGTAGAACACTGATGTACAGCACAATATATAGATGCTGGTGTTCTGGATGGGTGGGTGTTGGAGTGGGTTTACGTGTGGGTTGGGCTGCTCAAGAGCAACTCTGTGTGTGTGTGTGTGTGTGTGTGTGTGTGTGTGTGTGTGTGTGTGTGTGTGTGTGTGTGTGTGTGTGTGTGTGTGTGTGTGTGTGTGTGTGTGTGTGTGTGTGTGTGTGTGTGTGTGTGTGTGTGTGTGTGTGTGTGTGTGTGTGTAGAGAGTAAAGAACATAACTGTTTATAACAGAGCCTGGGGTGATGATGATGATGCATGTAAGATTAGGGAGGGTGGATAGAGAGGGAGGGAGGGAGGGAGGGAGGGAGGGAGGGATAGTGAAAAGAGGAGAGAGATGGAGAGAGAGTGGCAGAGGGAAAGGACAGAGAGAGGGCTAGAGACAGAGAGAGACAGGTGGAGACAGGAGGACACTTAGAGGGATAGTAGACAGAGAGAGGGCTAGATACAGGAGGAGACAGGAGGAGACAGGAGGAGACAGGAGGAGACAGGAGGAGACAGGAGGAGACAGGAGGAAACAGGTGGAGACAGGAGGAGACAGGAGGACACTTAGAGGGATAGTAGACAGAGAGAGGGCTAGAGACAGGAGGAGACAGGAGGAGACAGGAGGACACTTAGAGGGATAGCAGACAGAGTGAGACAGCTCTCTATCCATGGAATTAGTCCACTGCACCACCAGGATGGAGCTAGCATCCATGTTTTTTTACTCTTACAAAGCTGTTCATTATAGTATATTCAAACAGACCCCATTTCAAAGGAAACAAGCTCTCATTAAGATCAAGTCTGGACAATTAGTGGGCTCGGCCAACACACCTGAACACACTTAACAAGACAGAGGATGGAGAGAGTTTAAATAACTTTCTTAGAACAAAGAAGGAAGAGAAACTGCTAAGGTACACAATAGTAGCATGTTGTAGACAGAAACTGATAAGGTACACAATAGTAGCATGTTGTAGACAGAAACTGCTAAGGTACACAATAGTAGCATGTTGTAGACAGAAACTGTTAAGATACACAATAGTAGCATGTTGTAGACAGAAACTGTTAAGATACACAATAGTAGCATGTTGTAGACAGAAACTGTTAAGATACACAATAGTAGCATGTTGTAGACAGAAACTGCTAAGGTATACAAGAGTAGCATGTTGTAGACAGAAACTGCGAAGGTACACAATAGTAGCATGTTGTAGACAGAAACTGCTAAGGTACACAATAGTAGCATGTTGTAGACAGAAACTGCTAAGGTACACAATAGTAGCATGTTGTAGACAGAAACTGCTAAGGTACACAATAGTAGCATGTTGTAGACAGAAACTGCTAAGGTACACAATAGTAGCATGTTGTAGACAGAAACTGCTAAGATACACAATAGTAGCATGTTGTAGACAGAAACTGCTAAGGTACACAATAGTAGCATGTTGTAGACAGAAACTGCTAAGATACACAATAGTAGCATGTTGTAGACAGAAACCGCAGAAACCGCTAAGGTACACAATAGTAGCATGTTGTAGACAGAAACTGCTAAGGTACACAATAGTAGCTAAGGTACACAATTGTAGACAGAAACTGCTAAGATACACAATAGTAGCATGTTGTAGACAGAACCTGCTAAGGTACACAATAGTAGCATGTTGTAGACAGAAACTGCTAAGATACACAATAGTAGCATGTTGTAGACAGAACCTGCTAAGGTACACAATAGTAGCATGTTGTAGACAGAAGGTGCTCTTTGGTAAAAGAGGCCTACAGCTCTGCTCTGCTGTTTAAAAGGTATACTTAATACATGAGTGTTCAGCACTGCATCAACCCTAAAATGGATGTGTTGGAAAATTAAAATGATGTCCATTTATTGGAAACAGAATATGCATTATAGATCATTATAGATCCTTACAGATGATTGTAGATCATTGTAGATCATTATATATAATTGTATATAATTGTATATAATTGTAGATCCTAGTAGATCATTGTAGATCATTATATATAATTGTATATCATTGTAGATCATTGTAGATCATTATATATAATTGTATATAATTGTAGATCATTGTAGATCATTAAAGTATAGATCATTATAGATCATTACAGGTCATTGTAGATCATTATAGATCATTGTAGATCCCTACAGATCATTGTAGATCATTATAGATCATTGTAGATCCCTACAGATCATTGTAGATCACTACAGATCATTGTAGATCCCTACAGATCATTGTAGATCCCTACAGATCATTGTAGATCATTGTAGATCCTTACAGATCATTGTAGATCCTTACAGATCATTGTAGATCCCTACAGATCATTGTAGATCCCTACAGATCATTGTAGATCATTGTAGATCCTTACAGATCATTGTAGATCATTGTATATAATTGTAGATCAATGTAGATCATTGTAGATCATTGTAGATCATTACAGTATATATCATTGTAGATCAGTATATATAATTGTAGATCATTGTAGATCATTACAGTATATGTCATTATAGATCATTGTAGATCATTATAGATCATTACAGGTCATTATAGATCATTATAGATCATTGTTGTAAGGGCTTGATTGTGGTAATAGCCTCTTACGGACATGACGCTCAGCCACGCTATGGAGCGGGAGCTCTGTAGCATGCCGGTGCCCAGTCTGTGGCCGGAAAACCACTCTGCGTCGGTGCCCAGGATGGGCACGACGTTCAGCCCCGCTTTGGAGCAGGCACTCCATAGCGTGTCGGTGCCCAGTCTGGGGCCGGCAGCCAGCCCAATTACAGGGCTGGAAAACACCTCTGCGTCGGTGCCCAGGGTGGGCACGACCTACAGCCCCGCTTTGGAGCAGGAGCTCCTTAGCGTGTTGGTGCCCAGTCTGGGGCCGGCAGCCAGCCTAACCACAGGGCTGGTATCTTCCTCTGCGTCGGTGCCCAGGCTGGGCACGGCGTTCAGTCCTGCTCCAGGCACGGGGCTGGAATCCTCCTCTGCGTTGGTGCCCAGGCTGGGCAAGGCGCTCAGTCCGGCTCCAGAGATGGGGAGGGATACGGGTCCGGAAGTCTGCTCCGCTCCAGTGCAGGAGCAGTCCGCTCCACCGGGGTCCGAGACGTCAGCCCCTCTCCAGGGTCGAGGGCTCCCACACCAGGGTCCAGACAGGACTTGGTGCATCGCAGGAGTACTGAGGGGGGAATCATCGCGCCGGGGTCCGGACCGGACCGGGCGTGCAACGGGGAGGCAGGAAGAGAGCTGCTTTTACGGCACGAAGCCGGAACCGGATCCCCCACCATCAACCACCTCAGTACCCCGCCATTTCCCCCCTGGGTTTGTGTAAAAAAAAATTGTGAGGGGGGATCATTTGCTGTCGGGAGCCCGCACCTTAGGGGGGGGGGGGTACTGTAAGGGCTTGATTGTGGTAATAGCCTCTTACTCCCACCAGGGGGAGTGGAAGTACCACAATCAAGCCCTCACACCCTAACTAGGGGAGTAATGATCCTCAATCAGAGACAGCTGTACAGGGTTGTCTCTGATTGGGGATTGTATTTAGGCTCCCCACACATCCACCTGTGTGTGGATCATTGCTTGTGCCTGTCTGAGTAAGTTTCTTGTTTTTGTTAGTGTTTTATTTATTAATAAAACATGTTCGCACAGTCCTCTCGCTCTGTGCCTCGTTCCCTGCACACTCACCGTGACAATTGTAGATCATTATAGATCATTGTAGATCATTGTAGATCATTGTAGATTATTACAGATCATTATAGATCATTACAGATCATTACAGATCATTATAGATCATTACAGATCATTACAGATCATTACAGATCATTACAGATCATTACAGGTTATTGCAGATCATTACAGATCATTACAGGTTATTACAGATCATTGTAGATCATGCAGGAAATACACATCTAGAGAAATAAAGTGATGCTACAACAACAAGCTGCTATCCATGTCTGACCTCCACTGTTAGAATATTTCATTAGATTGCATCACAGGACCTGCAGCTGACCAACAGACCAACCATTTCACTCTGAGTACCTCTGTCTCTCCTCCCTCCCTCCCTCCCCCCCCTCCCTCCCTCCCACATGTTCCGTAGCCCACAGCCTACCACAGTTCTGCTGGAAGAAGAGTGTCCCGGTCCACTTCTCTTCTACTCTACCCTGCCTCTCTCTCACCTTTCCCCTGCACTACCCCTCATCCTCCCCTCCCATCCTCTTTCCTCCTCCCTCCTCCCTCTCTCCCTCTCTTCTCTCAAGCCCACACGTTGTATTGTGTAACGTCCAGTGAAGCGTAGATGCTGGCTGGGCTGTTGCTGCTGTGGGTGGTGCTCTGCTCTCGCTCTGTAAGCTGCTGTACTGTAGGGCCAAGGTCTACTCAATAATTGAGAGCTCCTCTCTCCATCTCTCTATTGTGGGAATGGAAAGCCGCTAGCGAGATGATCTGGGTGAAACTCAAGCCCCCTTTCCTTCTTCTCCTGGCTAAGTATAGCTAAATGAAACTCAACAGAGGAACAAGAGAATATATAAGATCAAAGATTACAGCAGCATCATGAGGCATGTCAGAGATTGAACAAAGGGAGAGACGGATGGAGGGAGAGGAGAGGAGAGGAACAACAGAGGCATAGGAGAGCAGATAGGGAAAGGGAGGGGGAGAGAGAGAGAAATAGAGAGAGAGAGAGAGAGAGAGAGAGAGACAGAGACAGAGACAGAGACATAGACAGAGAGAGGGACAGAGAGAGAGAGACAGAGAGAGAGAGACAGAGAGAGAGAGAGAGAGAGAGAGAGAGAGAGAGAGAGAGAGAGAGAGAGAGAGAGAGAGAGAGAGACAGAGAAGGGAGAGGAGAGTTTTCAGTAGAAGCTGGTTTAAGAAGAGGAAATGAAGGGGAAAGATGCTTTGAGCTGTACAGTCCAGCAGACTGCACTATCATAGAAATAAGACAAGGAATATTTTGAACCAGTTATTCATAGTGAATGTTATCAATGCCACATTCAGATATTCACAGTCATTTTAATATCAAAGCTACTGTACATACAACTAGAAATGCAACAAAAGAGAGATATATAGAGAGATTATAGAAGGTTTCTTGTAGATTACCAGCACTATAAGGACCTGTAGTGTAGTAGTGACAGAGAGATGGATGCAGCAGTAGAACTAAAGCTATCATGTGTCTAGATAGATAGATAGACAGATAGATAGATAGATAGATAGATAGATAGATAGATAGATAGATAGATAGATAGATAGATAGATAGATAGATAGATAGATAGATAGATAGATAGATAGATAGATAGATAGATAGATAGATAGATAGATAGATAGATAGATAGATAGATAGATAGATAGATAGATAGATAGATACTTTATTGATCCCCCGGGGGGGAAATTTCATTGTCAAGCAGCAACAACAAAACACAGGGCAGGTGCAAAATGCCACAACGAAAATACACAAAAGACAGATACACGGTACATGATACATAGAGCGGCAGTATGAAAAAGTATAGAAATACAAGATATCTGGAGTGCAAAAAAATAAAAACTATAAAAAGACATTGCATAGTATGGGTGGTTGGCTGAATATGTACACTATACATTGGTGGATGTTGGATGGTTAACTATACTATACAGGTCGATGGCAGAGAAATACTTCAGTAGCTAAAAATGCATATGATATGAGCGAGGGTAATAATAGTTTACTTAATAGACAGACTGGCTAAATGAAAAGGTAATTGAAAATGTTGCATGGTTAAATTAGCTGTACAGGTAAATATACAGTTATATTTACAGATAAGTGAATACTTGCATGGTTACACAAACTGTACAGGTAAATGACAGGAAGAGATACTTTAATAGCTAAATGTGTGTATGATATAATTTGTGGTAATAATAGTAATTCCCTTAAAATACAGTCCTTAGTGCGCAGGGTTTAATTACAGACAACTGCACGTATTGCACATTCGATATACTAAAAGCAATGAGAAAAGGTGCAACTGACAGGATACTAATATGCATTCCTGAGTGAATGCCTACGTAAGTTAGGTCCAAGAATTACTAGCAATATTGATATAACTGTACATGAGTATGTATATACAGACCTGAATGAATAAATAGGTCCTGAGTGAATGAGTGATTACGGACCAGAGTTACTCACGGATGGATGCATAATTGTTAAACTAGGTCCTAACACCCCAACAGTTCCAGATCTATGTTGCCGACGGCACGGCACCCCGGTGAGGCATTATACAGTCTAATAGCTGCCGGCAGGAAGGACCTCCTGTAGCGCTCTCTGGCACACCGTGGTGGGATCAGTCTGTGACTGAAAGTGCTCCTCTGCGTCATAACCATAGCGTGCAGAGGGTGGGTGACGTTGTCCAGGATGGCCAGCAGTTTGGCCAGGATCCGTCTCTCCGCCACCTCCACTAGAGTGTCAAGGCTCATCCCCAGGACAGAGCTAGCCTTCCTGATCAGCTTATTTACCCGAGAAGCATCATGTTTGCTCCCCAGCACACCACTGCAAAAAAGACTGGTAGAAGGTATGCAGTAGTTTACTGCATACGGTAGCAGGGGCTGAATGGTATTGAAGGCACTGGAGAAGTCAAAAAACATAACCCTCACAGTGCAACCTGCGTTGTCCAGGTGAGAGTAGGCCCTCTGCAGAAGGTAGATGATAGCATCATCCACCCCGATGTTGCGCTGGTATGCAAACTGCAGGGGGTCCATTGATGAACACACCAGGGGTCTGAGGTGAGCGAGGACTAACCTTTCCAGGGTCTTCATGATGTGGGATGTTAGCGCTACAGGTCTGAAGTCATTCAGGACAGTGGGGTGTGCCTTCTTGGGCACTGGGACGAGGCAGGATGTTTTCCACAGCACAGGGACCCTTTCTAGGCTCAGGCTATCATACCCCCAAAACATGCTAACCTCTCACCATTACAATAACAGGGGAGGTTAGCATTTTTGATATGTGTGCATCTGTAACTTCCTCACTGTAGCTGACCTTGGAAAGCTAGCCTCACTGAGGTGATGTGTGGGTACAGTGTTAGCATGGCACAGATACACACACACAGCTCTAATCCAATATCCTTCCTGTCTCCTCCAGTTTCATTTTTCCACTGTTGTGCTGTGCTCCCTGTACCTGACTCTACATTCATCTATTCAAGTAGAAAGGACGGGCTGGAGGCCAGCAGCTTAGCTTCATCTATACAGAACCAACTGTGAGGAAGCTACAGATACAAACATTGTTTCTGTTTCTCTTCCCCTCGCCCTCAATTACATCTTACAGTTTTTTTCAATGGCTAACAAGCATGGGTCAATACTGAAGCCACTTTTTCAAAACTCTTCACACAGTCTGAATTACCAACATACATCTTGGCCAAACAGTTCATCTCACCTCCAAAACTCACTCAAACCACCAAAACACTTCATACATGTCTCAAAATAAGCTCGTTCACCATAACACTGGCAACAATTCTCACTCAGAAAGCATGCTTTTCTTCATTCTGAGGTCCAACTCACTACCCAAACCATCTCAATTGGTTTGAGGTCGGGTGACTGGGTTGAGGTCCATGCTTCCCACCGTGAAGCATGGAGGAGGAGGTGTGATGGTGTGTGGGTACTTAGCTAGTGATGCTGTCAGTGATTTATTTAGAATTGAAGGCACACTTAACCAGCATGGCTACCACAGCATTCTGCAGCGATATGCCATCTCATCTGGTTTGCGCTTAGTGGGTCTATCATTTGTTTTTCAACATAGTGGGTGCTGTGACTCCCTCCTCTTTCTCTCTGTCTGCTGACTGAGACTGTGGGTGCTGTCACCCCCTCCTCTTTCTCTCTGTCTGCTGACTGAGACTGTGGGTCCTTTATCAGGCAGGCTGCCTGAAGTGTTTTTAAGTATTGATACCTTTATCAGGCAGGCTGCCTGCAGTGATTCTGTAACAGTTTAAAGCAGTGTAGGTAACCGTGGCAGGTTGATGAAGGTTGATGCCATCAGTTCTCAGCTCAGAGGCAATTCTGTCTCTGCCCAGGCTTTCAACTGCAGGGTTCCTTTACACTCAGTGGTAGGTCCAGGAAGCAGTCTGTTCAGACAGCAGATGCCCTCTCCAACAGCCAATAGGATGTCTATGCTGTGAGGACGGGTTTCACCTAGTTTATTAGTCTGAAACTAATAATCAAAACCCAACTCCCTCCCCATTTTCACATTCAGCCAAGTGTCTGTTATCCATGAAATATGGGTTATTGGTGTAGAAAAGGCGGGTCCTACGCCCTAACAGACCTAGGGTTGATGACATTTGCTGTAGAAGGTCATTCCAAGGACTAGCTGGTCACAGCTCAGTGAGTTGCCATTTGGAAGCCTACTTTACTAACCCAGACCCATCTGTTGGTCTGAGGGTTCCAGTACTGCACAGTATTCTATGTTTTCTGCATAATGAAGGCTCCAGAAATCAGGTAATATATCTGAGGCAGGGTCCAGAGATCAGGTAATATATCTGAGGCAGGGTCCAGAGATCAGGTAATATATCTGAGGCAGGCTCCAGAAATCAGGTAATATATCTGAGGCAGGGTCCAGAGATCAGGTAATATATCTGAGGCAGGCTCCAGAAATCAGGTAATATATCAGAGGCATGGTCCAGAGATCAGGTAATATATCTGAGGCAGGCTCCAGAGATCAGGTAATATATCTGAGGCAGGGTCCAGAGATCAGGTAATATATCTGAGGCAGGGTCCAGAGATCAGGTAATATATCCGAGGCAGGGTCCAGAGATCAGGTAATATATCCGAGGCAGGGTCCAGAGATCAGGTAATATATCTGAGGCAGGGTCCAGAGGCCTATTTCCCAAGGTTCTGGACAAAAGTAGCATACTATAGTGGAAATATGAGTGCTATTTTGGACACTATATAGGGAGTAGGGGGCCCTTTTGGACGTTAACCAGGAGAAGAGGAAGGAGAAGAGGGGAGGCAGATGGAGGAAGAGGGAGGCAGATGGAGGGAGAGGGGAGGCAGATGGAGGAAGAGGGGAGGCAGATGGAGGGAGAGGGGAGGCAGATGGAGGGAGAGGGGAGGCAGATGGAGGGAGAGGGGAGGCAGATGGAGGAAGAGGGGAGGCAGATGGAGAAAGAGGGGAGGCAGATGGAGAAGAGGGGAGGCAGATGGAGGAAGAGGGGAGGCAGATGGAGGAAGAGGGGAGGCAGATGGAGGAAGAGGGGAGGCAGATGGAGGAAGAGGGAGGCAGATGGAGGAAGAGGGAGGCAGATGGAGGAAGAGTGGAGGCGGATGGAGGAAGAGGGGAGGCGGATGGAGGAAGAGGGGAGGCAGATGGAGGAAGAGGGGAGGCAGATGGAGGGAGAGGGGAGGGGGATGGAGGAAGAGGGGAGGCAGATGGAGGGAGAGGGGAGGGGGATGGAGGAAGAGGGGAGGCAGATGGAGGGAGAGGGGAGGGGGATGGAGGAAGAGGGGAGGCAGATGGAGGAAGAGGGGAGGCAGATGGAGGAAGAGGGGAGGCAGATGGAGGAAGAGGGGAGGCAGATGGAGGAAGAGGGAGGCAGATGGAGGAAGAGGGAGGCAGATGGAGGAAGAGGGGAGGCAGATGGCGGAAGAGGGGAGGCGGATGGAGGAAGAGGGGAGGCAGATGGAGGAAGAGGGGAGGGGGATGGAGGAAGAGGGGAGGCAGATGGAGGGAGAGGGGAGGGGGATGGAGGAAGAGGGGAGGCAGATGGAGGGACAGGGGAGGGGGATGGAGGAAGAGGGGAGGCAGATGGAGGGAGAGGGGAGGGGGATGGAGGAAGAGGGGAGGCAGATGGAGGAAGAGGGGAGGCAGATGGAGGAAGAGGGGAGGCAGATGGAGGAAGAGGGGAGGCAGATGGAGGAAGAGGGAGGCAGATGGAGGAAGAGGGAGGCAGATGGAGGAAGAGGGGAGGCAGAGGGGAGGAGAGGAGGGGAGTGGGAGGAGGATGGAGGGCAGATGGAGGGATGAGGGAGGGGAGGGGGAGGGGGATGGAGGAAGAGGGGAGGCAGATGGAGGAAGAGGGGAGGCAGATGGAGGAAGAGGGGAGGCAGATGGAGGAAGAGGGGAGGCAGATGGAGGAAGAGGGAGGCAGATGGAGGAAGAGGGAGGCAGATGGAGGAAGAGGGGAGGCGGATGGAGTAAGAGGGGAGGCGGATGGAGGAAGAGGGGAGGCAGATGGAGGAAGAGGGGAGGGGGATGGAGGAAGAGGGGAGGCAGATGGAGGGAGAGGGGAGGGGGATGGAGGAAGAGGGGAGGCAGATGGAGGGAGAGGGGAGGGGGATGGAGGAAGAGGGGAGGCAGATGGAGGGAGAGGGGAGGGGGATGGAGGAAGAGGGGAGGCAGATGGAGGAAGAGGGGAGGCAGATGGAGGAAGGATCTCTGGCTAGACTGGAATATTCCAATCTGCATTTATTTATTTTTTATTTAACTATCAAGTCAGTTAAGAACACATTCTAATTTACAATGACGGCCTACACCGGCCAAACCTGGACGACACCGGCCAAACCCGGACGACACCGGCCAAACCTGGACGACACCGGCCAAACCCGGACGACGCTGGGCCAAACCCGGACGACGCTGGGCCAAACCCGGACGACGCTGGGCCAAACCCGGACGACACCGGCCAAACCCGGACGACACCGGCCAAACCTGGACGACACCGGCCAAACCCGGACGACGCTGGGCCAAACCCGGACGACGCTGGGCCAAACCCGGACGACGCTGGGCCAAACCCGGACGACGCTGGGCCAAACCCGGACGACACCGGCCAAACCCGGACGACGCTGGGCCAAACCCGGACGACGCTGGGCCAAACCCGGACGACGCTGGGCCAAACCCGGACGACACCGGCCAAACCAGGACGACGCTGGGCCAAACCAGGACGACACTGGGCCAAACCAGGACGACGCTGGGCCAAACCCGGACGACGCTGGGCCAAACCCGGACGACGCTGGGCCAAACCCGGACGACGCTGGGCCAAACCCGGACGACGCTGGGCCAAACCCGGACGACGCTGGGCCAAACCCGGACGACGTCCGGTTGTGATACAGCCTGGATTCAAATCAGGGATTGTAGTGACACCCCTAACACTGAGATGCAGTGTCTTAAACCACTGTTTCACTTGAGAGCCCAAGCTCCTCTCAAGACACTACCAAGTACAGTGCCAAGAGAGGAGAGGGGGAGGGAGGGAGGGAGAGAGAGAGAGCGAAAGAGAGAGGGGAGGGGGAGAGAGAGGAGGGGAGAGAGAGAGAGAGAGAGGGGTGGGGGGGGGAGAAACAGACAGAGAAACATTGTTACCCAAGGCATAAGATATACTCTATGACCTCTGACCTTGTAACAGGCTGAGATGGGACATCTACAAGCCCCCGGGGATTCTCTCAGGGAGTCAGGATAGGAACACTAAAACACACTAACAGGCTCTGTTAGTCAACAGGAAACACCTCATGTTGTAGTAATCATCCTTAAAGCTCTGGGGGATGCTCAGTATATTCATCCGTGTTTCCTCTGTTGCCCTGGAGACAAAGTAACTCTTCTAATATGGTCTCTGATGCAAAGGCTTTGTTGGTCGTCCAAGGAAGTGATTGCACTTATAGTTCTATGGACCCTGATTGGTTGTTTCACACTGAAGTAAGCACATTTAATTGGTTCACCTGAGGAGAAAAGGGAGGAAGAAGGACAATGGAAGGATCTGGAAGGGTGTATCTGCTTTAATACAATAAATATTCATAGATGAGGTTCATTTAGCCTCACAGGCTCCGGTCCTTTGCCCTGGACTGTATAGCCAGCTATCTGGCTAACTCCATCCCACTAAAGACAATGAATCTCAATGGAAAGGAGCCAGCATCATTAAAACCCTATTAGATCATTTGAACTAGATTGAACATTTATTGATGATGATGTGGAGGCTCCCTGAAGGGGGTGTTTTATTGTCTCAGATTAGACAAACAGAGATGGAGGGAGGGAGATAGAGAGAGAGAGAGAGAGAGAGAGAGAGAGAGAGAGAGAGAGAGAGACAGAGAGAGAGAGAGAGAAAGGGAGAAAAGATGATGATATCATTATTCTGCAGGAGACATGGTGTAAGGCAGATATAGTCACGCACTGTCCGACAGGCTACAGAGAAATCATTTTACCATCCCAAAAACACATCTCTGTCAATAGAGGCAGAGATTCTGGAGGAATGATTATATGGTACAAATCCCAACTACAAAACCTAATTGACCCCCAAAAAATTGGCAAATATCACATTGGCTTAGACTAAAAAAAGAACTTACACTGACAGGAAAAAACTTGTTCCTCTGTGCAATATATATCCCCACCTCAGAATCCCCCTATTTCTCAGAAGAAATATTCTCCACCCTTGAGGAAGAGACGAGCCACTTCCAGGCCCAGGGAAATGTGCTCATCTGTGGGGACACAAATGCAGGCACAGGAACACTACCTGACCAAATGAGCACACGAGGGGACAGCTATATCACAGGCCAAGCTGTCTCTAATCCTTTTAACCTTTCCTACAGGAACAACAGTGACAGCATCGTCAACAAGAATGGAAAAGACCTATTGCAGCTCTGTCGAAGCCTGGGTCTGTACTTTATCAATGGTAGGTTACAAGGGGACTCTTTAGGAAGATTCACCTATTGCTCTGCTCTTGGCCAAAGCACAGTAGACTACATGATAACAGATATGGACCCTTTCTCTCTCAGCTCATTCACTGTTAAACCACTAACACCTCTGTCTGATCACAGCCAAATTACCCTGTTCCTCAAAAGATCAGACATAGAAGCAACCACAAATTCACAGCCCAATAAGCTGTACAACATCAAACATTCATACAGATGGGCTCAAAACAGCACAGAGGAATACCAGAAAGCAATCAGTAACCAAAAAATCCAATCAACCCTAGACAACTTTCTGGATACAATGTACGCTCACAGTAAAGAAGGCATCAATCTAGCTGTAAATAAGCTGGGATCAAACAAACCAAACAGAAATACAGAAGACAAATGGTTTGATACAGATTGTAAAAACATTAGGAAATAACTTAGAACACTATCAAACCAAAAACACAGAGA
>CM042421.1:1662236-1739736 GCA_023634145.1 Thymallus thymallus
GGATTCCCTAATAATCCTGTTTCCATGGACACATCTGAAATCAGGCTACCTGATGGGACTTTTGATGAATGCAGAAAATCGCCAATCATTCAAAATACATGTTCCAACACAGTGAGCATGTTATTTTAGTTAGTTCTGACATATAAAGGTTGTATGTGATAATTATTTCTAAGATGCATACTTTTTCCTAACTCACTTCATACTGGCACAATACATGACTTTCATACTCAGACTACAGCCAAAACCAGTTAAACATCATTTTATTACATTTAAAAACATTTTTCATATTTAGCAGACACTCTTATCCAGAGTGCTAAGGGCACATCAACAGATTTGTCACCTAGTCGGCTCAGGGATTCGAACCAGCAACCTTTCGGTTAGTGGCCCAACGCTCTTAATCACTAGGATACCTGTTGAAAAATGTGTTTGCATGTAAACATACTCACCATGATCAGGTTAATAGAACAGCCTGGAACCCTGGAACCATAGAACCTCTACAACAGCTTGATTTCACCTTCATACTGATAACATGATCTGACCTAAACACACACACACTGCATCAGACTGCAGACTACAGACTCCACCTGACACTGGCTGGTGAGATAGAGATAATGCTAACGGTACAGACTCCACCTGACACTGGCTGGTGAGATAGAGACAATGCTAACGGTACAGACTCCACCTGACACTGGCTGGTGAGATAGAGATAATACTAACGGTACAGACTCCACCTGACACTGGCTGGTGAGATAGAGATAATGCTAACGGTACAGACTCCACCTGACACTGGCTGGTGAGATAGAGATAATGCTAACGGTACAGACTCCACCTGACACTGGCTGGTGAGATAGAGATAATGCTAACGGTACAGACTCCACCTGACACTGGCTGGTGAGATAGAGATAATGCTAAAGGTACAGACTCCACCTGACACTGGCTGGTGAGATAGAGATAATGCTAACGGTACAGACTCCACCTGACACTGGCTGGTGAGATAGAGATAATGCTAACGGTACAGACTCCACCTGACACTGGCTGGTGAGATAGAGATAATGCTAACGGTCAATCGGTCATGTTTAAAGCAACATACTTTACCCATCAGTGCCTTCAGAAAGTATTCACACCCTTTGACTTTCTCCACATGTTGTTGTTACAAAGTGGGATTACATGTTTTTCAATTGTCATTTTTTTTGTCAACGATTTACACAAAATATTCTGTAATGTCAAAGTGGAAGAATCCTAACATTTGTAAAAATAAAATAAAAATAATGAAAATAAAACATGAATATATCTTGATTAGATAACCATTCAACATCTCTGAGTCAATACATGTTATAACCACATTTGGCAGTTATTACAGCTGGGAGTCTTTCTGGTAAGTCTCTGAGAGATTTACAAACATGGATTGCACAATAGTTGCACATTATTATTTTTTTTAAATGTCAAGCTCTGTCAAGTTGGTTGTTGATCATTGCTTGACAGCCATTTACAAGTCTTTCCATAGATTTAAGCCGAAACTGTAACTAGACCACTCAGGAACATTCACTGTCTTCTTGGTAAGCAACTCCAGAGAGATGTAGACCAGCTGCTTCCTGTTGGAGACCACACAACACAACTACCATAGAGCTGTCCAGAGAGATGTAGACCAGCTGCTTCCTGTTGGAGACCACACAACACAACTACCATAGAGCTGTCCAGAGAGATGTAGACCAGCTGCTTCCTGTTGGAGACCACACAACACAACTACCATAGAGCTGTCCAGAGAGATGTAGACCAGCTGCTTCCTGTTGGAGACCACACAACACAACTACCATAGAGCTGTCCAGAGAGATGTAGACCAGCTGCTTCCTGTTGGAGACCACACAACACAACTACCATAGAGCTGTCCAGAGAGATGTAGACCAGCTGCTTCCTGTTGGAGACCACACAACACAACTACCATAGAGCTGTCCAGAGAGATATAGACCAGCTGCTTCCTGTTGGAGACCACACAACACAACTACCATAGAGCTGTCCAGAGAGATGTAGACCAGCTGCTTCCTGTTGGAGACCACACAACACAACTACCATAGAGCTGTCCAGAGAGATGTAGACCAGCTGCTTCCTGTTGGAGACCACACAACACAACTACCATAGAGCTGTCCAGAGAGATGTAGACCAGCTGCTTCCTGTTGGAGACCACACAACACAACTACCATAGAGCTGTCCAGAGAGATATAGACCAGCTGCTTCCTGTTGGAGACCACACAACACAACTACCATAGAGCTGTCCAGAGAGATGTAGACCAGCTGCTTCCTGTTGGAGACCACACAACACAACTACCATAGAGCTGTCCAGAGAGATGTAGACCAGCTGCTTCCTGTTGGAGACCACACAACACAACTACCATAGAGCTGTCCAGTGTCCAGACAGGTCTCCGGACACTAAACCTGACAGTGTTGAAATCCCTGAGCGGTTTCCTTAGGAAGGACGCCTGTATCTTTGTATGGACTGGGTGTAATAATACACCATAATACACCATCCACAGTTGAATTAATAACTTCACTAAGCTCAAAGGAATATTCATTATCTGCTTTTACATTTTTACCCATCTACCAATCGGTGTCCTTCTTTGTGAGGCATTGGAAAACCTCCCTGGTCTTTGTGGTTGAATCTGTGTTATAAATTCACTGCTCGACTGAGGGACCTCACAGATAACTGTATGTGTGGAGAACAGAGATGAGGTAGTCATTCAAACATCATGTTAAACACTATTATTGCACACAGAGTCCATGCAACGTATTATGCGACTAGTTAAGCACATGTTTACTCCTGGACGTATTGAGGCTTGATAACCAAGGGGTTGAATAGTGTTTGAATCAAGACATTTCAGCTTTACATTTTTAATTAATTTGTAAAAGTTTAGGAAAACATAATTCCACTTTGACACCCAGTAGGGTGTATACGGGGTCACCCATAAGGGTGTATACGGGGTCACCCATAAGGGTATATACGGGGTCACCCATAAGGGCACTGCTCATTCTTAGAAGAGGAAGAGGAAGAGGAGGAAGAGAGGTGAGGAGAGAGGGGTGAGGAGAGGGGTGAGGAGAGAGGGGTAAGGACAGAGGGGTGAGGAGAGAGGGGTGAGGACAGAGGGGTGAGGGGTGATGAGAGGGGGTGAGGAGAGAGGGGTGAGGACAGAGGGGTGAGGACAGAGGAGAGGGGGTGAGGAGAGGGGGTGAGGACAGAGGGGTACCATTGTGAATGTCTCCACAGCTCTCTGCTCTGTTGTGAACTAACCCTAACCCTCTGCTCCTCTCATGTCCTGTCCTCTCCAGGTACCACTCTCTACAGGCCATTAGATTACACTGATTACACCAGAGTAGGAGGCAGCTGGCTTCTCCCAGATAAAATTATATACAACTTTTGTCTGTAAAGAATGTTGGATTCATGACCAGTCAAGCCAGAGGGCCAGCCCTCACTTAACCAAGGCCAAAGAGTTCCACCATCAGGTGTCCATTCGCTGGGTTGGTCTGTTAGAGGGAACTGGCTGGCTGGGCTAGTGAAAAAACAGCATCATTGATACAATACAAAGAGAAAGGTCTGTAAAGCTGAGTGTCTGCTAAATGACTAAAATTAAAGAATTAACAAAAAAACAGAGTAAACTAGAACGCTATCTGGCCCTAAACAGAGAGAACACAGTGGCAGAATACCTGACCACTGTGACTGACCCACACTTAAGGAAAGCTTTGACTATGTACAGACTCAGTGAGCAGAGCCTTGCTATTGAGAAAGGCAGACCTGGCTCTCAAGAGAAGACAGGCTGTGTGCACACTGCCCACAAAATGAGGTGGAAACTGAGCTGCACTTCCTAACGTCCTGCCAAATGTATGACCATATTAGAGACACATATTTCCATCAGATTACACAGATCCACAAAGAATTAGAAAACAAACCCAATTTTGATAAACTTCCATATCTACTGGGTGAAATACTACAATGTGCATCACAGCAGCAAGATGTGTGACCTGTTGCCACAAGATAAGGGGAACCAGTGAAGAACAAACACTATCCAGACTGTATCACAACCGGCTGTGATTGGGAGTCCAATAGGGCGGCGCCCAGAGTCGTCCTAGTTTGGCTGTCATGGTAAATAAGAATTAGATCTTATAATAAAGGTTAAATAAAAAATAAAAATAGATAGAGAGAGAGATAGAGACAGAGAGAAAGAAAGAGAGAGAGAGAGACAGAGAGAAAGAAAGAGAGAGAGAGACAGAGAGAAAGAAAGAGAGAGAGAGAGACAGAGACAGAGGGAGACTTCCGTTACAAAGTGAACAACACAGCCACAGCTGATTCTGACACCTGAGGCAGCTGACTCATGCCTGTGTGTGTGTGTGTGTGTGTGCGTGTGTGTGTGTTTTCGTAAGTGGTGTCTGGACATGACCTCTGTGTTCTAGTCTTTAAACCCCCCCTATGCAACACAGTGACTGGGGTCTGGTTTCAATAATGGACTCTTTTAGCATAGAAGAACTACGTCACTGCCTACGTTGATAAGGTCAAAACAAGCTGCTGACTCTCCCAACAAATCACGAGGCAGACATGCCAGAACGTCACCATTCAAAACCAACGTTTTCAGGTAAAACCTTTGCAGTGGTTTTTAGTAGTTGATGCAAACCAAGCACTTGAGAAATGCACTGTTTAGTATTTTGTGGATAAAGTAGTGACGTAGGTAGTGACGTAGGTAGTGACGTAGGCAGTGACGTAGGCAGTGACGTAGGCAGTGACGTAGGCAGTGACGTAGTTCCTCCATGACAAAAGAGTCTGTCATGGACACGAGACTGTAGTCACTGTGTTGCCTTGGGTCGAAAGAACAACAAACATACAGGAAAACAAAATCAACAACAGTCAGCCAGCCAGCCAGC
This sequence comes from Thymallus thymallus, assembly GCA_023634145.1. NCBI lineage: Eukaryota > Metazoa > Chordata > Actinopteri > Salmoniformes > Salmonidae > Thymallus > Thymallus thymallus. The sequence continues at coordinate 1,667,139 of CM042421.1, forward strand.
CAATCAGCCGGCCAGTCAGCCGGCCAGCCAGTCAGCCGGCCAGCCAGCCGGCGGCCAGTCAGCCAGTCAGTCAGTCAGCCGGCCAGCCAGCCAGCCGGCCAGTCATCCAGTCAACCAGCCAGTCAGTCAGCCGGACAGTCAGTCAGCCAGTGAGCCAGGCCAGTAAGCCGTCCAGCCAGCCATTCAGGCATTCAGCCAGTCAGCCAGCCAGTCAGTCAGCCAGTCAGTCAGTCAGTCAGTCAGTCAGTCAGCCAGTTAGCCAGCCAGCCAGTTGGCCAGTCAGTCAGTCAGCCAGTTAGCCGGCCAATCAGTCAGTCAGTCAGTCAGTCAGTCAGTCAGTCAGGCGGTCAGTCGGCCTGCCAGCCAGCCAGTCAGCTGTGCCAGCCAGCCTGGCCCTGTCTGGGCAGGTATGATCCAAACCTCTAATGTCAAATCAAATCAAATGTTATTGGTAACATATACATATTTAGCAGATATTCATATAATATCTAATGGTTGTGTTCCTAGCTCCAACAGTACAGTAATATATAATGATTGTGTTCCTAGCTCCAACAGTACAGTAATATCTAATGGTTGTGTTCCTAGCTCCAACAGTACAGTAATATATAATGATTGTGTTCCTAGCTCCAACAGTACAGTAATATCTAATGATTGTGTTCCTAGCTCCAACAGTACAGTAATATATAATGATTGTGTTCCTAGCTCCAACAGTACAGTAATATCTAATGGTTGTGTTCCTAGCTCCAACAGTACAGTAATATATAATGATTGTGTTCCTAGCTCCAACAGTACAGTAATATCTAATGGTTGTGTTCCTAGCTCCAACAGTACAGTAATATCTAATGATTGTGTTCCTAGCTCCAACAGTACAGTAATATATAATGATTGTGTTCCTAGCTCCAACAGTACAGTAATATCTAATGCTTGTGTTCCTAGCTCCAACAGTACAGTAATATCTAATGCTTGTGTTCCTAACTCCAACAGTACAGTAATATCTAATGATTGTGTTTCTAGCTCCAACAGTACAGTAATATCTAATGATTGTGTTTCTAGCTCCAACAGTACAGTAATATCTAATGATTGTGTTCCTAGCTCCAACAGTACAGTAATATCTAATGATTGTGTTCCTAACTCCAACAGTACAGTAATATCTAATGATTGTGTTCCTAACTCCAACAGTACAGTAATATCTAATGGTTGTGTTCCTAGCTGCAACAGTACAGTAACATCTAATGATTGTGTTCCTAGCTCCATCAGTACAGTAATATCTAATGGTTGTGTTCCTAGCTCCATCAGTACAGTAATATCTAATGGTTGTGTTCCTAGCTCCAACAGTACAGTAATATCTAATGATTGTGTTCCTAGCTCCAACAGTACAGTAATATCTAATGGTTGTGTTCCTAGCTCCAACAGTACAGTAATATCTAATGGTTGTGTTCCTAGCTCCAACAGTACAGTAATATCTAATGGTTGTGTTCCTAGCTCCATCAGTGCAGTAATACGGATGGTATGTATAGACATTATGAACAGTACAGTATATGGATAGAATATTTATACTGAACAACAATCTAAAGAAAACATGTAAAGTGTTGTTCCCAGGTTTAATGAGCTGAAATAAAAGATCCTAGAAATGTGCCAGACACACAAAAAGCTTATTTCTGTGTGTTTACATCCCTGTTAGTGAGCATTTAATCTTTGCCAATATAACCCATCCACCTGACAGGTGTTGCATATAAAGAAGATGATTAAACAGCATGATCATTACACAGGTGCACCTTGTGCTGGGGACAATAAAAGGCCACTTTAAAATGTACAGTTTTGTCTCACAACACAATGCCACAGTTTTATGGAGTGTTCAACTGGAATGCTGACTGCAGGAATGTCCACCAGAGCTGTTTCCAGAGACTTTAATGTTAATTTCTCTACCATAAACCACCTGCAATGTGGTTTTAGAGAGTTTGTCAGTACGTCCAACCGGCCTCACAACCACAGACCACGTGTAACCACGCCAGCCCAGGTCCTTCACCTGTGGGATCATCTTAGAACAGTCACCGGGACAGCTGATGAACCTGAGGAGTGTTTCTGTCTGTAATAAAGCCCTTTTATGGAGAAAACACATTTTCATTGGCTGGGCCTGGCTCCCCAGTGGTTGGACCTGGCTCCCCAGTGGTTGGGCCTGGCTCCCCAGTGGTTGGACCTGGCTCCCCAGTGGTTGTGCCTGGCTTCCCAGTGGTTGGGCCTGGCTCCCCAGTGGTTGGGCCTGGCTCCCCAGTGGTTGGGCCTGGCTCCCCAGTGGTTGGACCTGGCTCCCCAGTGGTTGGACCTGGCTCCCCAGTGGTTGGACCTGGCTCCCCAGTGGTTGGACCTGGCTCCCCGGTGGGTGGGCCTATGCCACCCATGGCTAGAATACAGTATATACATATGAAGTGGACAGTAGTAGTTATATACAATGAACCATGACTAGAATACATTATATACATATGAAGTGGACAGCAGTAGTTATATATAATGAACCATGACTAGAATACAGTATATACATATGAAGTGGACAGCAGTAGTTATATATAATGAACCATGACTAGAATACAGTATATACATATGAAGTGGACAGCAGTAGTTATATATAATGAACCATGATTAGAATACAGTATATACATATGAAGTGGACAGCAGTAGTTATATATAATGAACCATGACTAGAATACAGTATATACATATGAAGTGGACAGCAGTAGTTATATATAATGAACCATGATTAGAATACAGTATATACATATGAAGTGGACAGCAGTAGTTATATATAATGAACCATGACTAGAATACAGTATATACATATGAAGTACCGGGTGGTAGCCGGCTAGTAACAGTCTCTAAGGTGCAGGGTAGAGTACCGGGTGGTATTGTGTCTTGATGTTGGGTGTTTGGGTGAAACATGAGAGTTGATCAGCAGCCCAAAACAAGAGGAATCACAGGCTGCTGTAACACAAGGCTACATAACAGACACTGGTGAAAAGGTCAGGTAACACAGCTTGGGTTCAGACTGGGACAATTTTCCCTTTGAACACTATGGAACTACTGACTAGCCACTGATGGCAGACAGTTAGTCAGAGAAGGACATGAAGGAGGAAGAGGAGGAGGAGGAGGAGGAAGAGGAGGACATGGAGGAGGAGGAGGAGGTGGAGGAGGAGGAGGAAGAGGAGGAGGTGGAGGAGCAGGATTGGGAGAGGAAGGAGAAGGTGTGATGTTCCTGTTCATCTCTCCGCTCACTCCATATGACAGTGACTCAGTGTTCTTTATCCACACGACTAGCTAACGGACCAGCCAGATGGCTAAGATGGCCGCCGTACAGAACAGAGAGCTCTGCCTTAATTAGAACATTAGTCCAGTCTACACAGGGACTACTGATAAAGGTCATTAACATAGTCTACTACACTGGAACATCATTTAGTCCAGTCTACAGTTTATAAACATAATCTCCCCTGAAAAAAAGTGTCTCCAGACAATATCTCCCCATGCTACTAGGCTAGCATTTGGTTTGCAACAGTTGATGTCTGCCTCTCTGATCTGCTGAACAATGTTGCAGTTTTTTTAAAATCTTCACCGTGCCATGCATATGGAGACTGACAGCTTCTCTGAGCCAGGCCAATTGATTTATCAGGATCATTTTAATGGATATATCCAAAGACCTGGCCATATAAACTAAGGTAAAACAAAACAAAAGTGAACATAGTTTGCTGTCATTCCCGCTGCTTGATGTGATTCTGTTAGCTTTATTTGGCTAGCTAGCAATGGACAAGTAGCTAGCCTGCATAGCAACATGCCAATGATTTGTTGAGCATAGCAACATGCCAATGATTTGTTGAGCATAGCAACATGTGAAGGAGAGGCTCCTTCACTAGAGGCTCTTTAAAATATTTATGCAAGTATTTATTCAAGAGCAATATGTGTGTTTTTGTGTTTCATTCATTCACCATTCAACTCCTTCCATATTCGTTGTTTGAATTGTCTTGGTATTGACTCAGTTTTGTCCGGCAAGTCACATCACAGGTGTACTTAATTAGTTAAGTGCTCAAGCCACAGCATGAAACAGGTGTGCTGAGAATGTTCTAGAGAGCAAAGTCCACAAGGTGAGAAGATGATTTTAGAACTGTTGTTCTGTTCTGTTGTTTTATCTTCCTCATTTGCATAATACATCTAATTTCATCCTCAGTGTGTGTTTCAAGATGGCCGGCCTTGACACACAGCCATCGCAAATAGAACAGACAGGGTGAACGACCAGCCCATAGAAAGCAATAGTAATGGCGTCTTTTTGTAGGCACAAACTCCACCATGCCAAAGACAGTACATTATGAAGATGGGCAGACACTGCTTCTCCAACCGCTTGTAGGCGAAGTCATGGTGTTTTTTGGTGGGGAATAAACGCTGAAGAACAAGTTCTGTGGTAAAGACAGGCTTAGGATATCTTATGTTTTGTTCTGAGATAATCCGCTAACGTCACTTTTCTTTACTTTTTTTTTATTTATCTTGAAGCATTTATGAAATTAAAACAAGCACAAAGGCTTCATAACTCATAAAGGTCATGTCAACTGACTGATCATCTCATTTTAAATCCAAAGCTCTCCTAAACCTGTGTTAACATCAGACCTATATTATCTCATATTACATCCTAAACTCTCCTAAACCTGTGTTAACCTCAGACCTTATTTTTGTATTCTATCCCAAAAGCTAATTCTTTCCCCAGGATCTGCCCAACGAACCAGATGTAACTAATTTCCCCACAGGAACTGCCCAACGAACCTGATGTAACTAATTTCCCCACAGGAACTGCCCAATGAACCAGAGGTAACTCATTTCCCCCACAGGAACTGCCCAACGAACCTGATGTAACTCATTTCCCCACAGGAACTGCCCAATGAACCAGAGGTAACTCATTTCCCCCACAGGAACTGACCAACGAACCTGATGTAACTCATTTCCCCACAGGAACTGCCCAATGAACCAGTGGTAACTCATTTCCCCTACAGGAACTGCTCAACGAACCAGAGGTAACTCATTTCCCCACAGGAATTGCCCAACGAACCAGATGTAACTCATTTCCCCACAGGAACTGCCCAACGAACCAGATGTAACTAATTTCCCCACAGGAACTGCCCAACGAACCAGATGTAACTCATTTCCCCACAGGAACTGCCCAACAAACCAGATGTAACTCATTTCCCCACAGGAACTGCCCAACGAACCAGATGTAACTCATTTCCCCACAGGAACTGCCCAACGAACCAGATGTAACTCATTTCCCCACAGGAACTGCTCAACGAACCAGAGGTAACTCATTTCCCCACAGGAACTGCCCAACGAACCCGATGTAACTCATTTCCCCACAGGAACTGCCCAACGAACCAGAGGTAACTCATTTCCCCACAGGAACTGCCCAACGAACCAGTGGTAACTCATTTCCCCACAGGAACTGCCCAACGAACCAGTGGTAACTCATTTCCCCACAGGAACTGCCCAACGAACCAGAGGTAACTCATTTCCCCACAGGAACTGAGCTGGCGAGCTCTATTTGGCTTGCAACTTCAGAATCTCAGAACTAATGACTGGCTTTTGCCTGGTTACCACTATATGGATATGTTGCCTGGTTACCACTATATGGATCTGTTGCCTGGTTACCACTATATGGATATTTTCCCTGCTTACCACTATATGGATCTGTTGCTTGGTTACCACTATATGGATCTGTTGCTTGGTTACCACTATATGGATCTGTTGCTTGGTTACCACTATATGGATCTGTTGCTTGGTTACCACTATATGGATCTGCTGCCTGGTTACCACTATATGGATCTGTTGCCTGGTTACCATTATATGGATATTTAGCCTGGTTACCACTATATGGATCTGTTGCTTGGTTACCACTATATGGATCTGTTGCTTGGTTACCACTATATGGATCTGTTGCCTGGTTACCATTATATGGATCTGTTGCCTGGTTACAACTATATGGATCTGTTGCCTGGTTACCACTATATGGATCTGTTGCTTGGTTACCACTATATGGATCTGTTGCTTGGTTACCACTATATGGATCTGTTGCCTGGTTACCACTATACGGATCTGTTGCCTGGTTACCACTATATAGATCTGTTGCTTGGTTACCACTATATGGATCTGTTGCCTGTTTACCACTATATGGATCTGTTGCTTGGTTACCACTATATGGATCTGTTGCTTGGTTACCACTATATGGATCTGTTGCCTGGTTACCACTATATAGATATGTTGCTTGGTTACCACTATATGGATCTGTTGCCTGGTTACCACTATATGGATCTGTTGCCTGGTTACCACTATATGGATCTGTTGCCTGTTTACCACTATATGGATCTGTTGCTTGGTTACCACTATATGGATATGTTGCTTGGTTACCACTATATGGATCTGCTGCCTGGTTACCACTATATGGATATGTTGCTTGGTTACCACTATATGTATCTGTTACCTGGTTACCACTATATGGATCTGTTGCTTGGTTACCACTATATGGATCTGCTGCCTGGTTACCACTATATGGATCTGCTGCCTGGTTACCATTATATGGATATGTTGCTTGGTTACCACTATATGGATCTGCTGCCTGGTTACCACTATATGGATCTGCTGCCTGGTTACCACTATATGGATCTGTTGCTTGGTTACCACTATATGGATCTGTTGCTTGGTTACCACTATATGGATATGTTGCTTGGTTACCACTATATGGATCTGTTGCTTGGTTACCACTATATGGATCTGCTGCCTGGTTACCACTATATGGATATGTTGCCTGGTTACCACTATATGGATCTGTTGCCTGGTTACCACTATATGGATTTGTTGCTTGGTTACCACTATATGGATCTGTTGCCTGGTTACCACTATATGGATCAGTGACCCAGTCTCTCCTTCACATGTAATGTAGGAGTTCTAAAGATGGCTGACATTCATAGGATGGTGGGCTTCACCTGGTAGCATGGTCTCTCTGTCTCTCTGTCTCTGTCTCTGTGTGTCTCTGTCTCTGTGTGTCTCTGTCTCTGTGTGTCTCTGTGTGTCTCTGTGTAAAAAAACTCCATTGCCTACAGACTACAGATGGTCCTCATACATAAACATAGAACAGAGTTTAGAGTGGTGCCGTCGATATCGTCCCCCAGCGCTCAGAGCTGAGCCCACATGATACGAGTGGGCTCAAAAATAACTGTTCATCGTCTACTCTACAGCGCAGTACTGTATGTATGGTAGATAATGGTATGGAAACATACAGTACTGTCTGTATGGTAGATAATGGTATGGAGACATACAGTACTGTCTGTATGGTAGATAATGGTATGGAGACATACAGTACTGTCTGTATTGTAGATAATGGTATGGAGACATGAAGTACTGTCTGTATGGTAGATAATGGTATGGAGACATACAGTACTGTCTGTATGGTAGATAATGGTATGGAGACATACAGTACTGTCTGTATGGTAGATAATGGTATGGAGACATACAGTACTGTCTGTATGGTAGATAATAGTATGGAGACATACAGTACTGTCTGTATGGTAGATAATGGTATGGAGACATACAGTACTGTCTGTATGGTAGATAATGGTATGGAGACATACAGTACTGTCTGTATGGTAGATAATGGTATGAAGACATACAGTACTGTCTGTATGGTAGATAATGGTATGGTGACATACAGTACTGTCTGTATGGTAGATAATGGTATGGAGACATACAGTACTGTCTGTATGGTAGATAATGGTATGGCGACATACAGTACTGTCTGTATGGTAGATAATGGTATGGAGACATACAGTACTGTCTGTATGGTAGATAATGGTATGGAGACATACAGTACTGTCTGTATGGTAGATAATGGTATGGAGACATACAGTACTGTATGTATGTTAGATAATGGTATGGTGGTATGGAGACATACAGTACTGTCTGTATGGTAGATAATGGTATGGAGACATACAGTACTGTCTGTATGGTAGATAATGGTCTGTATGGTAGATAATGGTATGGAGACATACAGTACTGTATGTATGTTAGATAATGGTATGGTGACATACAGTACTGTCTGTATGGTAGATAATGGTCTGTATGGTAGATAATGGTATGGAGACATACAGTACTGTCTGTATGGTAGATAATGGTCTGTATGGTAGATAATGGTATGGAGACATACAGTACTGTATGTATGTTAGATAATGGTATGGTGACATACAGTACTGTCTGTATGGTAGATAATGGTCTGTATGGTAGATAATGGTATGGAGACATACAGTACTGTCTGTATGGTAGATAATGGTCTGTATGGTAGATAATGGTATGGAGACATACAGTACTGTCTGTATGGTAGATAATGGTATGGAGACATACAGTACTGTCTGTATGGTAGATAAGGTCTGTATGGTAGATAATGGTATGGAGACATACAGTACTGTCTGTATGGTAGATAATGGTATGGAGACATACAGTACTGTCTGTATGGTAGATAATGGTATGGAGACATACAGTACTGTCTGTATGGTAGATAATGGTCTGTATGGTAGATAATGGTATGGTGACATACAGTACTGTCTGTATGGTAGATAATGGTCTGTATGGTAGATAATGGTCTGTATGGTAGATAATGGTATGGTGACATACAGTACTGTCTGTATGGTAGATAATGGTCTGTATGGTAGATAATGGTATGGAAACATACAGTACTGTCTGTATGGTAGATAATGGTATGGAGACATACAGTACTGTCTGTATTGTAGATAATGGTATGGAGACATACAGTACTGTCTGTATGGTAGATAATGGTATGGAGACATACAGTACTGTCTGTATGGTAGATAATGGTCTGTATGGTAGATAATGGTATGGTGACATACAGTACTGTCTGTATGGTAGATAATGGTCTGTATGGTAGATAATGGTATGGAGACATACAGTACTGTCTGTATGGTAGATAATGGTATGGAGACATACAGTACTGTCTGTATGGTAGATAATGGTATGGAGACATACAGTACTGTCTGTATGGTAGATAATGGTATGGAGACATACAGTACTGTCTGTATGGTAGATAATGGTGTGTATGGTAGATAATGGTATGGTGACATACAGTACTGTCTGTATGGTAGATAATGGTCTGTATGGTAGATAATGGTATGGAGACATACAGTACTGTCTGTATGGTAGATAATGGTATGGAGACATACAGTACTGTCTGTATGGTAGATAATGGTATGGAGACATACAGTACTGTCTGTATGGTAGATAATGGTATGGGGACGTACAGTACTGTCTTTATGTTAGATAATGGTATGGAGACATACAGTACTGTCTGTATGGTAGATAATGGTCTGTATGGTAGATAATGGTATGGAGACATACAGTACTGTCTGTATGGTAGATAATGGTATGGAGACATACAGTACTGTCTGTATGGTAGATACAGTACTGTCTGTATGGTAGATAATGGTCTATATGGTAGATAATGGTATGGAGACATACAGTACTGTCTGTATGTTAGATAATGGTCTGTATGGTAGATAATGGTATGGAGACATACAGTACTGTATGTATGTTAGATAATGGTATGGAGACATACAGTACTGTCTGTATGGTAGATAATGGTATGGAGACATACAGTACTGTCTGTATGGTAGATAATGGTATGGAGACATACAGTACTGTCTGTATGGTAGATAATGGTCTGTATGGTAGATAATGGTATGGAGACATACAGTACTGTATGTATGTTAGATAATGGTATGGTGGTATGGAGACATACAGTACTGTCATGCCTAGGGGGTGATGGTGTGTGTCGTGTCGATGGCATCATGCCTAGGGTGTGTGTGTGTTTTGGGGGGTCTGGGGGCTGTGTCGTGTCGATGGCATCATGCCTAGGGTGTATGTGTGTGTGTGTTTTGGGGGGTGATGGTGTGTGTCGTGTCGATGGCATCATGCCTAGGGTGTGTGTGTGTGTGTGTGTTGGGGGGTCTGGGGGCTGTGTCGTGTCGTGTCGTGTCGACGGCATCATATAATAAGAATAGCTCACACTCTGGGAACCTAGTAGTAGAGAGCAGGGAGGGAGCAGTCAGTCAGGGAGGGAGGGAGGGGTCAGGTAGGGAGGGAGGGAGGGAGGGAGGGAGGGAGCAGGCAGTCAGTCAGGTAGGGAGGGAGGGAGGGAGGGAGGGAGGGAGCAGGCAGTCAGTCAGGTAGGGAGGGAGGGAGGGAGCAGGAGTCAGGGAGGGAGGGAGCAGGCAGTCAGTCAGTCAGGTAGGGAGGGAGGGAGGGAGCAGGGGTCAGGGAGGGAGGGAGCAGGGAGTCAGTCAGGTAGGGAGGGAGCAGTCAGTCAGGTAGGGAGGGAGGGAGGGAGCAGGTGTCAGGGAGGGAGGGAGCAGGGAGTCAGTCAGGTAGGGAGGGAGGGAGCAGGAGTCAGGGAGGGAGGGAGCAGACAGTCAGTCAGGGAGGGAGGGAGGGAGTCAGTCAGTCAGTCAGTCAGGCAGGTAGTTAGGGAGGGAGGGAGCAGGCAGTCAGGGAGGGAGGGAGGGAGGGAGGGAGCAGGCAGTCAGGGAGGGAGGGAGCAGTCAGGCAGAGAGGGAGCAGTCAGTCAGGCAGGCAGGGAGGGAGGGAGGGAGCAGTCAGACAGGCAGGGAGGGAGGGAGCAGTCAGGCAGGGAGGGAGGGAGGGAGCAGTCAGGCAGGCTGTCAGGCAGGGAGGGTGCAGGCAGTCAGGTAGGCAGTCAGGCAGGGAGGGAGCAGTCAGACAGGTAGGCAGTCAGGCAGGGAGGGAGCAGTCAGACAGGTAGGCAGTCAGGCAGGCAGGGAGTGGGAACTAGCTGACTGACTGCTGCAGTCCTCTGGGAACTAGCTGACTGGCAGCTGCAGTCCTCTGGGAACTAGCTGACTGACAGCTGTAGTCCTCTGGGAACTAGCTGACTGGCAGCTGCATTCCTCTGGGAACTAGCTGACTGGCAGCTGCAGTCCTCTGGGAACTAGCTGACTGACAGCTGCTTTCTGTCCTTCTTTCTGTCCTTCATGATCATTACACAGGTGCACCTTGTGCTGGGGACAATACACCTCCACATCCGGCTTCTTCACCTGCGGGATTGTCCGAGACCAGCCACCCGGACAGCTGATGAAACTGAGGAGAATTTCTGTCTATAATAAACCCCTTTTGCAGGGAGAAAACACTGATTCTGATTGGCCGGGCCTGGCTCCCCAGTGGGAGGATCTATGCCCTCCCAGGCCCACCCATGGCTGTGCCCCTGCCCAGTCATGTGAAATCAATAGATTAGAGCCTAATACATTTATTTCAATTAATTGATTTCCTTATGTGAACTGTAACTCAATTTCAAGTTTGTTGAAATTGTTGCATTTTGCGTTTACATTTGATCAGTATAGTTATGAGGTTGCGAGATTGGGAACCTCCTCTACTGATGACTGTCTACACACATGGGTATTCAACTCTTACCCTACCAGGTCCGGAGCCTGCTGGGTTTCTGTTCTAACTGATAATTAATTGCACCCACCTGGTGTCTCAGGTGTAAAATCAGTCCCTGGTTACAGGGGAACAATGAAAACAAACAGTGGAACTGGCTTGGAGGTCCAGAGTTGAGTTTGAGGGTCTAGTATCTAGTGTCCTGCCTAGTACAGCGCCTTGGGAAAGTATTCAGACCACTTGACTTTTTTCACAGTTTGTTCCGTTACAGCTTTATTCTAAAATGGATTAAAACAAAATATAATCCTCATCAATCTACACACATTATCCCATAATGACATCAATCTACACACATTATCCCATAATGACATCAATCTACACACATTATCCCATAATGACAGCAATCTACACACATTATCCCATAATGACATCAATCTACACACATTATCCCATAATGACATCAATCTACACACATTATCCCATAATGACATCAATCTACACACATTATCCCATAATGACATCAATCTACACACATTATCCCATAATGACATCAATCTACACACATTATCCCATAATGACACCATAATGGGTACCCTTCCCCATTTTTATGCAGACAAAAATGTCTGCAGCGTTGAAGGTCCCCAAGAACACAGTGGCCTCCATCATACTTAAATGGAAGAAGTTTGGAACCACCAAGACTCTCAGACCATGAGAAACAAGATTCTCCGGTCTGATGAAACCAACATTGGCCTGAATGCCAAGCGTCACGTCTGGAGGAAACCTGGCACCATCCCTACGTGAAGCATGGTGGTGGCAGCATCATGCTGTGGGGATGTTTTTCAGCGGCAGGGACTGGGAGACTAGTCAGGATTGAGGCAAAGATGAACGGAGCAAAGTACAGAGAGATCCTTGATGAAAACCTGCTCCAGAGCGCTCAGGACCTCAGACTGGGGCGAAGGTTCACCTTCCAACAGGACAACGACCCTAAGCACACAGCCAACACAATGCTGGAGTGACTTCAGGACAAGTCTCTGAATGAATGTCCTTGAGTACAGGGTCTGAATACTTATGTAAATGTGATATTTCCTGGGAGGGGGGGGGGTGTTCTCTAAATTAGCAAAAATGTCTCATCCTGTTTTTGCTCAGTCATTATGGGGTACAGTGTGTAGATTGACAAGGAATTTTTTTTAAAGTTTTTATACATTTCAGAATAAGGCTGTAACGTAACAAAATGTGGAAAAAGTCAAGGGGTCTGAATACTTTCCCAAGGCGCTGTATATCTTAGCTCTGTGGTGCACCTTGGAAAGAACCACTTACTAGGGAGAATAGGTGGGAACTTTGCCTGGTCCAGTCAGTAACCACGGTTACATGCACACAATAATACGATTCTTGTGGATAGTCAGGTTAATATAATAGTGCATTTAAAATGTTTACATGCTTAGCAAGAAGAAGGATTTCCCTAATAATCCTGTTTCCATGGACACATCTGAAATCAGGCTACCTGATGGGACTTTTGATGAATGCAGAAAATCACCAATCATTCAAAATAACTAGTCTACCACAGTGAGCATGTTATTTTAGCGAAACCTTTTTGGTTCTGAGTTGGGACATATACAGTGGTATGTGAAAACTATTTCTAAGATGCATACTTCACTTGAGCATAAGAGAGGGGCTTGTGCTCGGTTCTGGCACATGCTCAGATCAAATACACCGCTGGACGTGGGTTAAAGCTGTTCCTAATCGTTTGAAACCAGGTGTTTAATCTGTGTATTCTTACTAGTATTTTGACCTTTTGTTGATTTAAGATAAGCAGAGTGAGGTGTTTATATTGCTATTTCATACTCGGGCTACTGACATAATCAGTTTAATATCCAATTAATAGTGTGTTTGTAAAAATACTCAATGTTTCTGAAAAATACCGCTGACAGATATTTTTGTAAATAATTATGATAAAACATGGTCTTAAATTAAGTTTAGTAATTAATTAAATTACATTTTTAGAAAATTACATTTAAAAGAATCTGAGGGGGCACATGTCCTTGTGACCCCTAAGGGCATGACGCTTCTGCCTAATCATAGGCTATAGGCCTCATTTCTACAACAGGCCCCTCTCCTGCAGTACCGTTTACAGACACATGGTGGGAGCACTGAGCTGGGTGTCTCATTCCCTATTCAACATGTCAGAGGCATGTTTGTTCTACATAGCATATTTCTATCTGAACGTTCCTAAACGTTGCGTCCTGCTGAACAGGTTCCAGCTAGGCAGTCCAATCCTGGGTCCAGCCCTGCAGTATGGTTGCCTGTTGCCAGGCCTGAAGTAGCCCTTCCTCATGACTCTGTTCCATCACATTACATAGAAGAGTTTTGGAAACATAAGGACCTTTTACATTTCATATCAGCAAGAAAAAATATAAAAATATATGTTAAATTGATATACACCTTTATAGGGTTAGTGTTCCCACACAGCCATATCTCCATGTTACAGCGCTGGTAAATGCTAAACAGACGGAAGACAAGGTGACCACCTGTGCTAATTAGCTATCTAGCATGATCTGAATATCTGTGTGTCAGCATAACTCAGGAAGTGTAGCAGAAGTGTAGTTTCTAGGATGGAGGCCCCATAACTGTATAGATCTGTGCAAAACTGCTAGTAAGTGTCTCTTTTTTATTTGAAGGATTTTTTATCGCTGATGAAAGATAAAGGCAATATGTTTTGAATGCATTATCGCAATCGATGACGTTTCTAACCGTTAAAACACAGCGTCAGGATTTTAGTTCACATGAGTAAGTCATGGATGAAGAGAATGGCTGAGAACTTTCGTGATAAGACAGAATGCTGCCTAGAGTTTTTGAGAGCTAGGCTTGAAGGTGAATGGCTGTGTCTCTGTCTCAATTCAATTCAAAGGACTTTATTGGCGTGGGAAACATATGTTTACGAGTCTCTCTGTCTGTAATAACTATAGCAGTGGTGGAAATAGTATCCAATTGTCATACTTGAGTAAAAGAAAATATACCTTAGAAAATGTCAGTGGAAGTGAAAGTCACCCAGTAAAATACCACTTGAGTAAAAGTCTAAAAGTATTTGGTTTTAAATATAATTAAGTATCAGATGTAAAGGGCTCCCAAGTGGTTCAGTGGTCTAAGACACTGCATCTCAGTGCTAGAGGAGTCACTACAGACAACCTGGTTCAGTGGTCTAAGACACTGCATCTCAGTGTTAGAGGAGTCACTACAGACAACCTGGTTCAGTGGTCTAAGACACTGCATCTCAGTGCTAGAGGAGTCACTACAGACAACCTGGTTCAGTGGTCTAAGACACTGCATCTCAGTGCTAGAGGAGTCACTACAGACAACCTGGTTCAGTGGTCTAAGACACTGCATCTCAGTGCTAGAGGAGTCACTACAGACAACCTGGTTCAGTGGTCTAAGACACTGCATCTCAGTGCTAGAGGAGTCACTACAGACAACCTGGTTCAGTGGTCTAAGACACTGCATCTCAGTGCTAGAGGAGTCACTACAGACAACCTGGTTCAGTGGTCTAAGACACTGCATCTCAGTGCTAGAGGAGTCACTACAGACAACCTGGTACAGTGGTCTAAGACACTGCATCTCAGTACTAGAGGAGTCACTACAGACAACCTGGTTCAGTGGTCTAAGACACTGCATCTCAGTACTAGAGGAGTCACTACAGACAACCTGGTTCAGTGGTCTAAGACACTGCATCTCAGTGCTAGAGGAGTCACTACAGACAACCTGGTTCAGTGGTCTAAGACACTGCATCTCAGTGCTAGAGGAGTCACTACAGACAACCTGGTTCAGTGGTCTAAGACCCTGCATCTCAGTGCTAGAGGAGTCACTACAGACAACCTGGTTCAGTGGTCTAAGACACTGCATCTCAGTGCTAGAGGAGTCACTACAGACAACCTGGTTCAGTGGTCTAAGACACTGCATCTCAGTACTAGAGGAGTCACTACAGACAACCTGGTTCAGTGGTCTAAGACACTGCATCTCAGTGCTAGAGGAGTCACTACAGACAACCTGGTTCAGTGGTCTAAGACACTGCATCTCAGTGCTAGAGGAGTCACTACAGACAACCTGGTTCAGTGGTCTAAGACACTGCATCTCAGTGCTAGAGGAGTCACTACAGACAACCTGGTTCAGTGGTCTAAGACCCTGCATCTCAGTGCTAGAGGAGTCACTACAGACAACCTGGTTCAGTGGTCTAAGACACTGCATCTCAGTACTAGAGGAGTCACTACAGACAACCTGGTTCAGTGGTCTAAGACACTGCATCTCAGTGCTAGAGGAGTCACTACAGACAACCTGGTTCAGTGGTCTAAGACACTGCATCTCAGTGCTAGAGGAGTCACTACAGACAACCTGGTTCAGTGGTCTAAGACACTGCATCTCAGTGCTAGAGGAGTCACTACAGACAACCTGGTTCAGTGGTCTAAGACACTGCATCTCAGTGCTAGAGGAGTCACTACAGACAACCTGGTTCAGTGGTCTAAGACACTGCATCTCAGTGCTAGAGGAGTCACTACAGACAACCTGGTTCAGTGGTCTAAGACACTGCATCTCAGTACTAGAGGAGTCACTACAGACAACCTGGTTCAGTGGTCTAAGACACTGCATCTCAGTGCTAGAGGAGTCACTACAGACAACCTGGTTCAAATCCAGGCTGTATCACAACCGGCCGTGATTGGGAGTCCCATAGGACGGGGCACAATTGGCCCAGCGTCGTCAGGTTGGCCGTCATCGTAAATAAGAATTTGTTATTAACTGACTTGCCTCGTTAAATAAAAAAATAAAAAAATGTAATTAATAAAATATACTTAAGTATTAAAAGTAAAAGTATAAATCATTTCACATTCCTTATACTTAGCAAACCTGATGGCACCATTTCCTTGTTTTAACTTTTACTGACAGCCAGGGGCACACTGCCACACTTAAACATGATTAACACTTAATTAACACTGCCACACCTAAACATGATTAACACTTAATTAACACTGCCACACATAAACATGATTAACACTTAATTAACACTGCCACACATATACATAATTAACAATGAATTAACACTGCCACACATAAACATAATTAACAATGAATTAACACTGCCACACATAAACATAATTAACAATGAATTAACACTGCCACACTTATACATAATTAACAATGAATTAACACTGCCACACTTATACATAATTAACACTGCCACACTTAAACATAATTAACAATGAATTAACACTGCCACACTTATACATAATTAACACTTCCACACTTATACATAATTAACAATGAATTAACACTGCCACACTTATACATAATTAACACTGCCACACTTATACATAATTAACAATGAATTAACACTGCCACACTTATACATAATTAACAATGAATTAACACTGCCACACTTAAACATAATTAACAATGAATTAACACTGCCACACTTATACATAATTAACACTGCCACACTTATACATAATTAACACTGCCACACTTATACATAATTAACAATGAATTAACACTGCCACACTTATACATAATTAACAATGAATTAACACTGCCACACTTAAACATAATTAACAATGAATTAACACTGCCACACTTAAACATAATTAACACTTAATTAACACTGCCACACTTATACATAATTAACAATGAATTAACACTGCCACACATAAACATAATTAACAATGAATTAACACTGCCACACATAAACATAATTAACAATGAATTAACACTGCCACACTTATACATAATTAACAATGAATTAACACTGCCACACTTATACATAATTAACACTGCCACACTTAAACATAATTAACAATGAATTAACACTGCCACACTTATACATAATTAACACTGCCACACTTATACATAATTAACAATGAATTAACACTGCCACACTTATACATAATTAACAATGAATTAACACTGCCACACTTATACATAATTAACAATGAATTAACACTGCCACACTTAAACATAATTAACAATGAATTAACACTGCCACACTTATACATAATTAACACTGCCACACTTATACATAATTAACACTGCCACACTTATACATAATTAACAATGAATTAACACTGCCACACTTATACATAATTAACAATGAATTAACACTGCCACACTTAAACATGATTAACAATGAATTAACACTGCCACACATAAACATAATTAACAATGAATTAACACTGCCACACTTATACATAATTAACACTGCCACACTTATACATAATTAACAATGAATTAACACTGCCACACTTATACATAATTAACAATGAATTAACACTGCCACACTTAAACATGATTAACAATGAATTAACACTGCCACACTTATACATAATTAACAATGAATTAACACTGCCACACTTATACATAATTAACAATGAATTAACACTGCCACACTTATACATAATTAACAATGAATTAACACTGCCACACATAAACATAATTAACAATGAATTAACACTGCCACACTTATACATAATTAACAATGAATTAACACTGCCACACTTATACATAATTAACAATGAATTAACACTGCCACACATAAACATAATTAACAATGAATTAACACTGCCACACTTATACATAATTAACAATGAATTAACACTGCCACACTTAAACATAATTAACAATGAATTAACACTGCCACACTTATACATAATTAACAATGAATTAACACTGCCACACATATACATAATTAACAATGAATTAACACTGCCACACTTATACATAATTAACACTGCCACTCTTATACATAATTAACAATGAATTAACACTGCCACACTTATACATAATTAACAATGAATTAACACTTCCACACTTATACATAATTAACAATGAATTAACACTGCCACACATATACATAATTAACAATGAATTAACACTGCCACACTTATACATAATCAACACTGCCACACTTATACATAATTAACAATGAATTAACACTGCCACACTTATACATAATTAACAATGAATTAACACTGCCACACTTATACATAATTAACAATGAATTAACACTGCCACACTTATACATAATTAACAATGAATTAACACTGCCACACTTATACATAATTAACAATGAATTAACACTGCCACACTTATACATAATTAACAATGAATTAACACTGCCACACTTATACATAATTAACACTGCCACACTTAAACATAATTAACAATGAATTAACACTGCCACACTTATACATAATTAACAATGAATTAACACTGCCACACATATACATAATTAACAATGAATTAACACTGCCACACTTATACATAATTAACAATGAATTAACACTGCCACACTTATACATAATTAACAATGAATTAACACTGCCACACTTATACATAATTAACAATGAATTAACACTGCCACACTTATACATAATTAACAATGAATTAACACTGCCACACTTATACATAATTAACAATGAATTAACACTGCCACACATATACATAATTAACAATGAATTAACACTGCCACACTTATACATAATTAACAATGAATTAACACTGCCACACTTATACATAATTAACACTGCCACACTTAAACATAATTAACAATGAATTAACACTGCCACACTTATACATAATTAACAATGAATTAACACTGCCACACATAAACATAATTAACAATGAATTAACACTGCCACACTTATACATAATTAACACTGCCACACTTATACATAATTAACAATGAATTAACACTGCCACACTTAAACATAATTAACAATGAATTAACACTGCCACACTTATACATAATTAACAATGAATTAACACTGCCACACCTAAACATAATTAACACTGCCACACATAAACATAATTAACAATGAATTAACACTGCCACACTTATACATAATTAACAATGAATTAACACTACCACACTTATACATAATTAACAATGAATTAACACTGCCACACTTATACATAATTAACAATGAATTAACACTGCCACACATAAACATAATTAACAATGAATTAACACTGCCACACTTATACATAATTAACAATGAATTAACACTGCCACACTTATACATAATTAACAATGAATTAACACTGCCACACTTATACATAATTAACAATGAATTAACACTGCCACACTTATACATAATTAACAATGAATTAACACTGCCACACTTATACATAATTAACAATGAATTAACACTGCCACACTTATACATAATTAACACTTAATTAACACTGCCACACTTATACATAATTAACACTGCCACACTTATACATAATTAACAATGAATTAACACTGCCACACTTATACATAATTAACAATGAATTAACACTGCCACACTTATACATAATTAACACTGCCACACTTATACATAATTAACAATGAATTAACACTGCCACACTTCTACATAATTAACACTGCCACACTTATACATAATTAACAATGAATTAACACTGCCACACTTATACATAATTAACAATGAATTAACACTGCCACACTTATACATAATTAACAATGAATTAACACTGCCACACTTATACATAATTAACACTGCCACACTTATACATAATTAACAATGAATTAACACTGCCACACTTAAACATAATTAACAATGAATTAACACTGCCACACTTATACATAATTAACAATGAATTAACACTGCCACACTTATACATAATTAACAATGAATTAACACTGCCACACTTATACATAATTAACAATGAATTAACACTGCCACACTTATACATAATTAACAATGAATTAACACTGCCACACATAAACATAATTAACAATGAATTAACACTGCCACACTTATACATAATTAACAATGAATTAACACTGCCACACTTATACATAATTAACAATGAATTAACACTGCCACACTTATACATAATTAACACTGCCACACTTATACATAATTAACAATGAATTAACACTGCCACACTTATACATAATTAACACTGAATTAACACTGCCACACTTATACATAATTAACAATGAATTAACACTGCCACACTTATACATAATTAACAATGAATTAACACTGCCACACTTATACATAATTAACAATGAATTAACACTGCCACACTTATACATAATTAACAATGAATTAACACTGCCACACTTATACATAATTAACAATGAATTAACACTGCCACACTTATACATAATTAACACTGCCACACTTATACATAATTAACAATGAATTAACACTGCCACACTTAAACATAATTAACAATGAATTAACACTGCCACACTTATACATAATTAACAATGAATTAACACTGCCACACTTATACATAATTAACAATGAATTAACACTGCCACACTTATACATAATTAACAATGAATTAACACTGCCACACTTATACATAATTAACAATGAATTAACACTGCCACACATAAACATAATTAACAATGAATTAACACTGCCACACTTATACATAATTAACAATGAATTAACACTGCCACACTTATACATAATTAACAATGAATTAACACTGCCACACTTATACATAATTAACACTGCCACACTTATACATAATTAACAATGAATTAACACTGCCACACTTATACATAATTAACACTGAATTAACACTGCCACACTTATACATAATTAACAATGAATTAACACTGCCACACTTATACATAATTAACAATGAATTAACACTGCCACACTTATACATAATTAACAATGAATTAACACTGCCACACTTATACATAATTAACAATGAATTAACACTGCCACACTTATACATAATTAACAATGAATTAACACTGCCACACTTATACATAATTAACACTGCCACACTTAAACATAATTAACAATGAATTAACACTGCCACACTTATACATAATTAACACTGCCACACTTAAACATAATTAACAATGAATTAACACTGCCACACTTATACATAATTAACAATGAATTAACACTGCCACACTTATACATAATTAACAATGAATTAACACTGCCACACTTATACATAATTAACAATGAATTAACACTGCCACACTTTCACTGTCCTGCTAAACATTCAAAATGTAACGAGTATTTTTGGGCGTCAGAAAAAATATATTTTCTTTAGGAATTTAGTGAAGAAAAAGTAAAAGTAGTGAATAATATAAATAGTAAAGTAAAGTACAGATAAACCAAAAAAACAAGTACATTTTTACTCTCTGTCTGTCATTACTATAACTGGATGTTAACTCCAGATCTCTGTCTGTCATTACTATAACTGGATGTTAACTCCAGATCTCTGTCTGTCATTACTATAACTGGATGTTAACTCCAGCTCTCTGTCTGTCATTACTATAACTGGATGTTAACTCCAGCTCTCTGTCTGTCATTACTATAACTGGATGGTAACTCCAGCTCTCTGTCTGTCATTACTATAACTGGATGTTAACTCCAGCTCTCTGTCTGTCATTACTATAACTGGATGTTAACTCCAGATCTCTGTCTGTCATTACTATAATTGGATGTTAACTCCAGATCTCTGTCTGTCATTACTATAACTGGATGTTAACTCCAGCTCTCTGTCTGTCATTACTATAACTGGATGTTAACTCCAGCTCTCTGTCTGTCATTACTATAATTGGATGTTAACTCCAGATCTCTGTCTGTCATTACTATAACTGGATGTTAACTCCAGATCTCTGTCTGTCATTACTATAACTGGATGTTAACTCCAGCTCTCTGTCTGTCATTACTATAACTGGATGTTAACTCCAGCTCTCTGTCTGTCATTACTATAACTGGATGTTAACTCCAGCTCTCTGTCTGTCATTACTATAACTGGATGTTAACTCCAGCTCTCTGTCTGTCATTACTATAACTGGATGTTAACTCCAGATCTCTGTCTGTCATTACTATAACTGGATGTTAACTCCAGCTCTCTGTCTGTCATTACTATAACTGGATGTTAACTCCAGCTCTCTGTCTGTCATTACTATAACTGGATGTTAACTCCAGCTCTCTGTCTGTCATTACTATAACTGGATGTTAACTCCAGCTCTCTGTCTGTCATTACTATAACTGGATGTTAACTCCAGCTCTCTGTCTGTCATTACTATAACTGGATTTTAACTCCAGATCTCTGTCTGTCATTACTATAACTGGATGTTAACTCCAGATCTCTGTCTATCATTACTATAACTGGATGTTAACTCCAGATCTCTGTCTGTCATTACTATAACTGGATGTTAACTCCAGATCTCTGTCTGTCATTACTATAACTGGATGTTAACTCCAGCTCTCTGTCTGTCATTACTATAACTGGATGTTAACTCCAGCTCTCTGTCTGTCATTACTATAACTGGATGTTAACTCCAGCTCTCTGTCTGTCATTACTATAACTGGATTTTAACTCCAGATCTCTGTCTGTCATTACTATAACTGGATGTTAACTCCAGCTCTCTGTCTGTCATTACTATAACTGGATGTTAACTCCAGCTCTCTGTCTGTCATTACTATAACTGGATGTTAACTCCAGCTCTCTGTCTGTCATTGCTATAACTGGATGTTAACTCCAGCTCTCTGTCTGTCATTACTATAACTGGATGTTAACTCCAGCTCTCTGTCTGTCATTACTATAACTGGATTTTAACTCCAGATCTCTGTCTGTCATTACTATAACTGGATGTTAACTCCAGCTCTCTGTCTGTCATTACTATAACTGGATGTTAACTCCAGCTCTCTGTCTGTCATTACTATAACTGGATGTTAACTCCAGCTCTTTGTCTGTCATTACTATAACTGGATGTTAACTCCAGATCTCTGTCTGTCATTACTATAACTGGATGGTAACTCCAGATCTCTGTCTGTCATTACTATAACTGGATGTTAACTCCAGATCTCTGTCTGTCATTACTATAACTGGATTTTAACTCCAGCTCTCTGTCTGTCATTACTATAACTGGATGTTAACTCCAGCTCTCTGTCTGTCATTACTATTACTGGATGTTAACTCCAGCTCTCTGTCTGTCATTACTATAACTGGATGTTAACTCCAGCTCTCTGTCTGTCATTACTATAACTGGATGTTAACTCCAGATCTCTGTCTGTCATTACTATAACTGGATGTTAACTCCAGATCTCTGTCTGTCATTACTATAACTGGATGTTAACTCCAGATCTCTGTCTGTCATTACTATAACTGGATGTTAACTCCAGATCTCTGTCTGTCATTACTATAACTGGATGTTAACTCCAGATCTCTGTCTGTCATTACTATAACTGGATTTTAACTCCAGATCTCTGTCTGTCATTACTATAACTGGATGTTAACTCCAGCTCTCTGTCTGTCATTACTATAACTGGATGTTAACTCCAGCTCTCTGTCTGTCATTACTATAACTGGATGTTAACTCCAGCTCTCTGTCTGTCATTACTATAACTGGATGTTAACTCCAGCTCTCTGTCTGTCATTACTATAACTGGATGTTAACTCCAGATCTCTGTCTGACATTACTATAACTGGATGTTAACTCCAGATCTCTGTCTGTCATTACTATAACTGGATGTTAACTCCAGATCTCTGTCTGTCATTACTATAACTGGATGTTAACTCCAGATCTCTGTCTGTCATTACTATAACTGGATGTTAACTCCAGATCTCTGTCTGTCATTACTATAACTGGATGGTAACTCCAGCTCTCTGTCTGTCATTACTATAACTGGATGTTAACTCCAGCTCTCTGTCTGTCATTACTATAACTGGATGTTAACTCCAGATCTCTGTCTGTCATTACTATAACTGGATGTTAACTCCAGCTCTCTGTCTGTCATTACTATAACTGGATGTTAACTCCAGCTCTCTGTCTGTCATTACTATAACTGGATGTTAACTCCAGCTCTCTGTCTGTCATTACTATAACTGGATGTTAACTCCAGATCTCTGTCTGTCATTACTATAACTGGATGGTAACTCCAGCTCTCTGTCTGTCATTACTATAACTGGATGTTAACTCCAGATCTCTGTCTGTCATTACTATAACTGGATGTTAACTCCAACTCTCTGTCTGTCATTACTATAACTGGATGTTATAGTAATGACAGACAGAGAGTCATTATTCTCTGTCTGTCATTACTATAACTGGATGTTAACTCCAGATCTCTGTCTGTCATTACTATAACTGGATGTTAACTCCAGCTCTCTGTCTGTCATTACTATAACTGGATGTTAACTCCAGCTCTCTGTCTGTCATTACTATAACTGGATGTTAACTCCAGCTCTCTGTCTGTCATTACTATAACTGGATGTTAACTCCAGCTCTCTGTCTGTCATTACTATAACTGGATGTTAACTCCAGATCTCTGTCTGTCATTACTATAACTGGATGTTAACTCCAGATCTCTGTCTGTCATTACTATAACTGGATGTTAACTCCAGCTCTCTGTCTGTCATTACTATAACTGGATGTTAACTCCAGCTCTCTGTCTGTCATTACTATAACTAGATGTTAACTCCAGCTCTCTGTCTGTCATTACTATAACTGGATGGTAAGTCCATCTTCATCCTCCTCCACTACCATGGTCTTGTTCTGTACTGGCCTTCTAGATCTACTGGCCAGCTCTGGCATCAGACAGACCACCACCTCTGTGGTCTAGAATAAGGCACAGGGGGGTTCATATTCCCGTATGGCCGTTATGCCATGACATGAGAATGCTCCTGTATATTGCGGGTATATGGCCAACATGATTACCACATTTGCATATTGTGTATCATCATTAAGGGACTGTCTTTGAAGCTACTGGGTTGTGCAGTGCAGTGCTGCAGAGACAAGCTGTGCTAGTCTTCATCCTACTGAGAACTCTGATTTTCTAGTGTCCTACACCCCCACCTTGTGGCTCAGTCTGGTCATTACATATATCCAGACGACAATAAAAAACACTAGACAATCCTCTCATCACATCACAGTGGAGGAAGGACGTTGTATTTTACTCTCAGATGGACAACATCACACCACAGTGGAGGAGGGACGTTGTATTTTACTCTCAGATGGACAACATCACACCACAGTGGAGGAGGGACGTTGTATTTTACTGTCAGATGAACAACATCACAGCTACAGGCAAAAAGCCAGACTGAATTTGCATATCATTCACCATGGTAACCATATGATGAGGTGCTAGAGAACAGTAACAGTAAGGAGAGAGACATGAGGAGGAAAACTGTTCAGTACAGAGAGAGACATGAGGAGGAAAGCTGTTCAGTACAGAGAGACATGAGGAGGAAAACTGTTCAGTACAGAGAGACATGAGGAGGAAAGCTGTTCAGTACAGAGAGACATGAGGAGGAAAGCTGTTCAGTACAGAGAGACATGAGGAGGAAAGCTGTTCAGTACAGAGAGACATGAGGAGGAAAGCTGTTCAGTACAGAGAGACATGAGGATGAAAGCTGTTCAGTGCAGAGACAGACATGAAGAGGAAAGCTTTTATTAGGCATATTTGTAACAATATTTAAACAATCAGTTCTTTAGTATGAGACACATCTCCTTCATGTTTGTGTAGATAGACAGCCGTCAATTCAAATGCATGGACAGTAAGATGGCAAATTGTATTGACCCCTGTTCAACATATAGACTATACACTATAAACTAACCCTATAGAGTGGCTCCTGGACAACATATAGACTATACACTATACACTAACCCTATAGAGTGGCCCCTGGACAACATATAGACTATACACTATACACTAATCCTATAGAGTGACCCCTGTTCAACATATAGACTATACACTATAAACTAACCCTATAGAATGGCCCCTGGACAACATATAGACTATACACTATACACTAACCCTATAGAGTGACCCCTGTTCAACATATAGACTATACACTATACACTAACCCTATAGAGTGACCCCTGTTCAACATATAGACTATACACTATACACTAACCCTATAGAGTGACCCCTGTTCAACATATAGACTATACACTATACACTAACCCTATAGAGTGACCCCTGTTCAACATATAGACTATACACTATACACTAACCCTATAGAGTGACCCCTGTTCAACATATAGACTATACACTATACACTAACTAACAGACAGACAGACAGACAGACAGACAGACAGACAGACAGACAGACAGACAGACAGACTGACTGACTGACTGACTGACTGACTGACTGACTGACTGACTGACTGACTGACTGACTGACTGACTATCCATCTGTTCCATCCTATTGTGGGGTTATTTCATGATCAGAAATAGACTCTTGTCCTAAAAACATAACCTATTTACCAGCCTGATAAATTGGGACAGGCTTTTCTTAGTGGACAAGTATCAGAGTATTCCTCTCCTCTCGCCCTAGCCTCCATACATCCACTAGGCCAGAGTAGGAACAGAAAACAACTGTAAGGATCCGGTATCCTCTCCTCTCGCCTTAGCCTCCATACATCCACTAGGCCAGAGTAGGAACAGAAAACAACTGTAAGGATCCGGTATCCTCTCCTCTCGCCCTGAGAAACACAGAGATGCAGACAGACTCATGTACAGCATCTTTGTTTAGTGAAATGTAGAGGGACGCTGTGTATTAGCAGGCAGGGACAGGACTAGGACCCGGACGCAATCTACATGTCATCATAGAACTACTAGACACATGTTTCAGAGTGCATGACATTCTGCATGGGGAGTCTGGGGAACGTGGACAGTAAATACATTCTGCATGGGGAGTCTGGGGAACGTGGACAGTAAATACATTCTGCATGGGGAGTCTGGGGAACGTGGACAGTAAATACATTCTGCATGGGGAGTCTGGGGAACGTGGACAGTAAATACATTCTGCATGGGGAGTCTGGGGAACGTGGACAGTAAATACATTCTGCATGGGGAGTCTGGGGAACGTGGACAGTAAATACATTTATTGTGTGGCAGCAGAAAAATGCAAACCATGACATCATCCTGCTTCAGTTATGCTACAGTTCCAGACTATGGTTGGAGGGAGGGAGCTGATGTTCCTAACAGTGGTGATGGTCTGTAGGCTTTTCTCTGTTTATGTACTTCAGCAGCCTCCTGTTTCCTCTTTACGTTTCATTCAGATGCAGTGTAGCGGTTGTGTTTAACAGCAGTGTAGCGGTTGTGTTTAACAGCAGTGTAGCGGTTGTGTTTAACAGCAGTGTAGCGGTTGTGTTTAACAGCAGTGTAGCGGTTGTGTTTAGCAGCAGTGTAGCGGTTGTGTTTAACAGCAGTGTAGCGGTTGTGTTTGACAGCAGTGTAGCGGTTGTGTTTAACAGCAGTGTAGCGGTTGTGTTTAACAGCAGTGTAGCGGTTGTGTTTAACAGCAGTGTAGTGGTTGTGTTTAGCAGCAGTGTAGCGGTTGTGTTTAACAGCAGTGTAGCGGTTGTGTTTAACAGCAGTGTAGCGGTTGTGTTTAACAGCAGTGCAGCGGTTGTGTTTAGCAGCAGTGTAGCGGTTGTGTTTAACAGCAGTGTAGCGGTTGTGTTTAACAGCAGTGTAGCGGTTGTGTTTAACAGCAGTGTAGCGGTTGTGTTTAACAGCAGTGTAGCGGTTGTGTTTGACAGCAGTGTAGCGGTTGTGTTTGACAGCAGTGTAGCGGTTGTGTTTAACAGCAGTGTAGCGGTTGCGTTTAACAGCAGTGTAGCGGTTGTGTTTGACAGCAGTGTAGCGGTTGTGTTTAACAGCAGTGTAGCGGTTGTGTTTGACAGCAGTGTAGCGGTTGTGTTTAACAGCAGTGTAGCGGTTGTGTTTAACAGCAGTGTAGCGGTTGTGTTTAACAGCAGTGTAGCGGTTGTGTTTAACAGCAGTGTAGCGGTTGTGTTTGACAGCAGTGTAGCGGTTGTGTTTAGCAGCAGTGTAGCGGTTGTGTTTAACAGCAGTGTAGCGGTTGTGTTTAACAGCAGAGTGTGTTTGATTGTAACCAGATTAGCTCAGATTGACTCCTTCCTGTATACAGATATAAGATATACAGGGCCTTGGGAAAGTATTCAGACCACTTGACTTCTTCCACATTTTGTTACATTACAGCTTTATTCTAAAATGTATTAAATAAAAATAAATCCTCATCAATCTACACACAATACCCCATAGAGACAAAGCGAAACTGGGTTTTTAGAAATCTTAGCAAATGTATTAAATTATAAAAACAGTTACCTTATTTACATACAGTAAGGTTTCAGACCCTTTGTTATGAGATTCGAAATTGAACTCAGGTGCATCCTGTTTCCATTGATCATCCTTGAGATGTTTCTACAACTCGATTGGGGTCCACCTGTGGTAAATTCAATTGATTGGACATGATTTGGAAAGGCACACACCTGTCTATATAAGGTCCCACAATTGAAAGTGCATGTCAGAACAAAAACCAAGCCATGAGGTCGAAGGAATTGTCCGTAGAGCTCCGAGACAGGATTGTGTCAAGGCATAGATCTGGGGAAGGGTACCAAAACAATTCTGAAGAATTGAAGGTCCCCAAGAGCACAGTGGCCTACATCATTCTTAAATGGAACAAGAACCCGATGGTCACTCTGACAGAGCTCCAGAGTTCCTCTGTGGAGATGCCTTTATGGTAGAGTGGCCAGACGGAAGCCACTCCTCAGTAAAAGGCACATGACAGCCCCCTCTTAGAGGCACCTAAAGACTTTCAGACCATGAGAAACAAGATTCTCTGGTCTGATGAAACCAAGATTGAACTCTTTGGCCTGAACGCCAAGCATCACATCTGGAGGAAACCTGGCACCATCCCTACGGTGAAGTATGGTGGAGGCAGCATCATGCTGTGGGGACTGGGACTGGGAGACTAGTCAGGATCAAGGAAAAGATGAATGGAGCAAAGTACAGAGAGGTCCTTGATGAAAAAACCTGCTCCAGAGCGCTCAGGACCTCAGACTAGGGCGAAGGTTAACCTTTCAACAGGACAACGCCCCTAAGCACACAGCCAACACAATGCAGGATGGCTTCGGGACAAGTCTCTGAATGTCCTTGAGTGGCCCAGCCAGAGCCAGGACTTGAACCTGATCGAACATCTCTGAAGAGACCTGAAAATATCTGTGCAGCGACGCTCCCCATCCAACCTGACAGAGCTTGAGAGGATCTGCAGAGAAGAATGGAGATATCCCCAAATACAGGTGTGCCAAGCTTGTAGCGTCAGACCCAAGAAGACTCAATGCTGTAATCACTGCCAAAGGTGCTTCAACAAAGTACTGAGTAAAGGGTCTGAATACTTATGTAAATGTCGTCATATTTCCGTTTTTCTAGCAAATTAGCAAAAATTTGTAAAAACCTATTTTTGCTTTGTCATTATGGGGTATTGTGTGTAGATTGATGAGGGCAAAAAACAATTTAATCCATTTTAGAATAAGGCTGTAACGTAACAACAAGTTGAAAAAGTCAAGGGGTCTGAATACTTTCTGAAAGCTCTGTATAGCCACACAGCTGAGACAGACTTGGAGATGGGATTAATATTTGATATTACTGTCATATCCTCTGTACAGCCACACAGCTGAGACAGACTTGGAGATGGGATTAATATTTGATATTACTGTCATATCCTCTGTATAGCCACACAGCTGAGACAGACTTGGAGATGGGATTAATATTTGATATTACTGTCATATCCTCTGTATAGCCACACAGCTGAGACAGACTTGGAGATGGGATTAATATTTGATATTACTGTCATATCCTCTGTATAGCCACACAGCTGAGACAGACTTGGAGATGGGATTAATATTTGATATTACTGTCATATCCTCTGTATAGCCACACAGCTGAGACAGATTTAGAGATGGGATTAATATTTGATATTACTGTCATATCCTCTGTATAGCCACACAGCTGAGACAGACTTGGAGATGGGATTAATATTTGATATTACTGTCATATCCTCTGTATAGCCACACAGCTGAGACAGACTTGGAGATGGGATTAATATTTGATATTACTGTCATATCCTCTACTCCAGCTATAGGACACAATGCAATTATGTCAGTCACTTCCGTAACACGTTTCTGGTTTATAGTTTTATGATTGTGTAATTTAGAGTGGTTTTAACAGGGGACAGAGGTTGGAGGGTCAAGCCGCTTAAGATGCTGAATTAGATGCCAGCCTGCCCGGTGAAGGAACCTGATTGGTCGAGGGAGTATAAGAACTAGAGTAAAAGACAGACAGAGACACACCTCCAACTGGGCTGTTCCATCCCTGCCTCCCTCCCCCAACCCCAACTGGGCTGTTCCATCCCTGCCTCCCTCCCCCCAACCCCAACTGGGCTGTTCCATCCCTGCCTCCCTCCCCCCAAACCCAACTGGGCTGTTCCATCCCTGCCTCCCTCCCCCCAACCCTAACTGGGCTGTTCCATCCCTGCCTCCCTCCCCCCAACCCCAACTGGGCTTCCCTCTGTGTGCAGTTCCATCCCATACAGTGGTACAGTAAAACACCAGTCTATTAGTGGTGTCTGTTTCAGTGATATAGTAAAACACCAGTCTATTAGTGGTGTCTGTTTCAGTGATATAGTAAAACACCAGTCTATTAGTGGTGTCTGTTTCAGTGGTACAGTAAAACACCAGTCTATTAGTGGTGTCTGTTTCAGTGGTACAGTAAAACACCAGTCTATTAGTGGTGTCTGTTTCAGTGATATAGTAAAACACCAGTCTATTAGTGGTGTCTGTTTCAGTGATATAGTAAAACACCAGTCTATTAGTGGTGTCTGTTTCAGTGGTACAGTAAAACACCAGTCTATTAGTGGTGTCTGTTTCAGTGGTACAGTAAAACACCAGTCTATTATGGTGTCTGTTTCAGTGGTACAGTAAAACACCAGTCTATTAGTGGTGTCTGTTTCAGTGATATAGTAAAACACCAGTCTATTAGTGGTGTCTGTTTCAGTGGTACAGTAAAACACCAGTCTATTAGTGGTGTCTGTTTCAGTGGTAAAGTAAAACACCAGTCTATTAGTGGTGTCTGTTTCAGTGGTACAGTAAAACACCAGTCTATTAGTGGTGTCTGTTTCAGTGGTACAGTAAAACACCAGTCTATTAGTGGTGTCTGTTTCAGTGGTACAGTAAAACACCAGTCTATTAGTGGTGTCTGTTTCAGTGGTACAGTAAAACACCAGTCTATTAGTGGTGTCTGTTTCAGTGATATAGTAAAACACCAGTCTATTAGTGGTGTCTGTTTCAGTGGTACAGTAAAACACCAGTCTATTAGTGGTGTCTGTTTCAGTGGTACAGTAAAACACCAGTCTATTAGTGGTGTCTGTTTCAGTGGTACAGTAAAACACCAGTCTATTAGTGGTGTCTGTTTCAGTGGTACAGTAAAACACCAGTCTATTAGTGGTGTCTGTTTCAGTGATATAGTAAAACACCAGTCTATTAGTGGTGTCTGTTTCAGTGGTACAGTAAAACACCAGTCTATTAGTGGTGTCTGTTTCAGTGGTACAGTAAAACACCAGTCTATTAGTGGTGTCTGTTTCAGTGATATAGTAAAACACCAGTCTATTAGTGGTGTCTGTTTCAGTGATATAGTAAAACACCAGTCTATTACTGGTGTCTGTTTCAGTGGTACAGTAAAACACCAGTCTATTAGTGGTGTCTGTTTCAGTGGTACAGTAAAACACCAGTCTATTAGTGGTGTCTGTTTCAGTGGTACAGTAAAACACCAGTCTATTAGTGGTGTCTGTTTCAGTGATATAGTAAAACACCAGTCTATTAGTGGTGTCTGTTTCAGTGGTACAGTAAAACACCAGTCTGTTAGTGGTGTCTGTTTCAGTGGTATAGTAAAACACCAGTCTATTAGTGGTGTCTGTTTCAGTGGTATAGTAAAACACCAGTCTGTTAGTGGTGTCTGTTTCAGTGGTACAGTAAAACACCAGTCTATTAGTGGTGTCTGTTTCAGTGGTACAGTAAAACACCAGTCTATTAGTGGTGTCTGTTTCAGTGGTACAGTAAAACACCAGTCTATTAGTGGTGTCTGTTTCAGTGGTACAGTAAAACACCAGTCTATTATGGTGTCTGTTTCAGTGGTACAGTAAAACACCAGTCTATTAGTGGTGTCTGTTTCAGTGGTACAGTAAAACACCAGTCTATTATGGTGTCTGTTTCAGTGGTACAGTAAAACACCAGTCTATTAGTGGTGTCTGTTTCAGTGGTACAGTAAAACACCAGTCTATTAGTGGTGTCTGTTTCAGTGGTACAGTAAAACACCAGTCTATTAGTGGTGTCTGTTTCAGTGATATAGTAAAACACCAGTCTATTAGTGGTGTCTGTTTCAGTGGTACAGTAAAACACCAGTCTATTATGGTGTCTGTTTCAGTGGTACAGTAAAACACCAGTCTATTAGTGGTGTCTGTTTCAGTGGTACAGTAAAACACCAGTCTATTAGTGGTGTCTGTTTCAGTGGTACAGTAAAACACCGGTCTATTAGTGGTGTCTGTTTCAGTGGTACAGTAAAACACCAGTCTATTAGTGGTGTCTGTTTCAGTGATATAGTAAAACACCAGTCTATTAGTGGTGTCTGTTTCAGTGGTACAGTAAAACACCAGTCTATTAGTGGTGTCTGTTTCAGTGGTACAGTAAAACACCAGTCTATTAGTGGTGTCTGTTTCAGTGATATAGTAAAACACCAGTCTATTAGTGGTGTCTGTTTCAGTGGTACAGTAAAACACCAGTTTATTATGGTGTCTGTTTCAGTGGTACAGTAAAACACCAGTCTATTAGTGGTGTCTGTTTCAGTGGTACAGTAAAACACCAGTCTATTATGGTGTCTGTTTCAGTGGTACAGTAAAACACCAGTCTATTAGTGGTGTCTGTTTCAGTGGTACAGTAAAACACCAGTCTATTAGTGGTGTCTGTTTCAGTGGTACAGTAAAACACCAGTCTATTAGTGGTGTCTGTTTCAGTGGTACAGTAAAACACCAGTCTATTAGTGGTGTCTGTTTCAGTGGTACAGTAAAACACCAGTCTATTAGTGGTGTCTGTTTCAGTGGTACAGTAAAACACCAGTCTATTAGTGGTGTCTGTTTCAGTGGTACAGTAAAACACCAGTCTATTATGGTGTCTGTTTCAGTGGTACAGTAAAACACCAGTCTATTAGTGGTGTCTGTTTCAGTGGTACAGTAAAACACCAGTCTATTAGTGGTGTCTGTTTCAGTGGTACAGTAAAACACCAGTCTATTAGTGGTGTCTGTTTCAGTGGTACAGTAAAACACCAGTCTATTAGTGGTGTCTGTTTCAGTGGTACAGTAAAACACCAGTCTATTAGTGGTGTCTGTTTCAGTGATATAGTAAAACACCAGTCTATTAGTGGTGTCTGTTTCAGTGACATAGTAAAACACCAGTCTATTAGTGGTGTCTGTTTCAGTGGTACAGTAAAACACCAGTCTATTAGTGGTGTCTGTTTCAGTGGTACAGTAAAACACCAGTCTATTAGTGGTGTCTGTTTCAGTGATATAGTAAAACACCAGTCTATTAGTGGTGTCTGTTTCAGTGGTACAGTAAAACACCAGTCTATTAGTGGTGTCTGTTTCAGTGGTACAGTAAAACACCAGTCTATTAGTGGTGTCTGTTTCAGTGATATAGTAAAACACCAGTCTATTAGTGGTGTCTGTTTCAGTGATATAGTAAAACACCAGTCTATTACTGGTGTCTGTTTCAGTGGTACAGTAAAACACCAGTCTATTAGTGGTGTCTGTTTCAGTGGTACAGTAAAACACCAGTCTATTAGTGGTGTCTGTTTCAGTGGTACAGTAAAACACCAGTCTATTAGTGGTGTCTGTTTCAGTGATATAGTAAAACACCAGTCTATTAGTGGTGTCTGTTTCAGTGGTACAGTAAAACACCAGTCTGTTAGTGGTGTCTGTTTCAGTGGTATAGTAAAACACCAGTCTATTAGTGGTGTCTGTTTCAGTGGTATAGTAAAACACCAGTCTGTTAGTGGTGTCTGTTTCAGTGGTACAGTAAAACACCAGTCTATTAGTGGTGTCTGTTTCAGTGGTACAGTAAAACACCAGTCTATTAGTGGTGTCTGTTTCAGTGGTACAGTAAAACACCAGTCTATTGTGGTGTCTGTTTCAGTGGTACAGTAAAACACCAGTCTATTAGTGGTGTCTGTTTCAGTGGTACAGTAAAACACCAGTCTATTATGGTGTCTGTTTCAGTGGTACAGTAAAACACCAGTCTATTAGTGGTGTCTGTTTCAGTGGTACAGTAAAACACCAGTCTATTAGTGGTGTCTGTTTCAGTGGTACAGTAAAACACCAGTCTATTAGTGGTGTCTGTTTCAGTGGTACAGTAAAACACCAGTCTATTAGTGGTGTCTGTTTCAGTGGTACAGTAAAACACCAGTCTATTAGTAGTGTCTGTTTCAGTGGTACAGTAAAACACCAGTCTATTAGTGGTGTCTGTTTCAGTGGTACAGTAAAACACCAGTCTATTAGTGGTGTCTGTTTCAGTGATATAGTAAAACACCAGTCTATTAGTGGTGTCTGTTTCAGTGATATAGTAAAACACCAGTCTATTATGGTGTCTGTTTCAGTGGTACAGTAAAACACCAGTCTATTAGTGGTGTCTGTTTCAGTGGTACAGTAAAACACCAGTCTATTATGGTGTCTGTTTCAGTGGTACAGTAAAACACCAGTCTATTAGTGGTGTCTGTTTCAGTGGTACAGTAAAACACCAGTCTATTAGTGGTGTCTGTTTCAGTGGTACAGTAAAACACCGGTCTATTAGTGGTGTCTGTTTCAGTGGTACAGTAAAACACCAGTCTATTAGTGGTGTCTGTTTCAGTGATATAGTAAAACACCAGTCTATTAGTGGTGTCTGTTTCAGTGGTACAGTAAAACACCAGTTTATTATGGTGTCTGTTTCAGTGGTACAGTAAAACACCAGTCTATTAGTGGTGTCTGTTTCAGTGGTACAGTAAAACACCAGTCTATTATGGTGTCTGTTTCAGTGGTACAGTAAAACACCAGTCTATTAGTGGTGTCTGTTTCAGTGGTACAGTAAAACACCAGTCTATTAGTGGTGTCTGTTTCAGTGGTACAGTAAAACACCAGTCTATTAGTGGTGTCTGTTTCAGTGGTACAGTAAAACACCAGTCTATTAGTGGTGTCTGTTTCAGTGGTACAGTAAAACACCAGTCTATTAGGGGTGTCTGTTTCAGTGGTACAGTAAAACACCAGTCTATTAGTGGTGTCTGTTTCAGTGGTACAGTAAAACACCAGTCTATTATTGGTGTCTGTTTCAGTGGTACAGTAAAACACCAGTCTATTAGTGGTGTCTGTTTCAGTGATATAGTAAAACACCAGTCTATTAGTGGTGTCTGTTTCAGTGACATAGTAAAACACCAGTCTATTAGTGGTGTCTGTTTCAGTGGTACAGTAAAACACCAGTCTATTAGTGGTGTCTGTTTCAGTGGTACAGTAAAACACCAGTCTATTAGTGGTGTCTGTTTCAGTGGTACAGTAAAACACCAGTCTATTAGTGGTGTCTGTTTCAGTGGTACAGTAAAACACCAGTCTATTAGTGGTGTCTGTTTCAGTGGTACAGTAAAACACCAGTCTATTAGTGGTGTCTGTTTCAGTGGTACAGTAAAACACCAGTCTATTAGTGGTGTCTGTTTCAGTGGTACAGTAAAACACCAGTCTATTATGGTGTCTGTTTCAGTGGTACAGTAAAACACCAGTCTATTATGGTGTCTGTTTCAGTGGTACAGTAAAACACCAGTCTATTATGGTGTCTGTTTCAGTGGTACAGTAAAACACCAGTCTATTAGTGGTGTCTGTTTCAGTGGTACAGTAAAACACCAGTCTATTAGGGGTGTCTGTTTCAGTGGTACAGTAAAACACCAGTCTATTAGTGGTGTCTGTTTCAGTGGTACAGTAAAACATAGGCACACGCCAAAGGACACAGATGCTACAAATTCAGTTTTTTGGAACGAAGCCCGACTGCAATATAAATGTTGACAATATTATCTCTGGAAGCAGACTGAGTGTTTTAAGAGTAACGGACGTCTGACACCGACTAGTTCAGTGGCTACAGAATACAGAACTCTCGACTCCTAATAACCCTCCACGATTTAGAGAGAGATTTTATTTACTTCCCCTTAATTCCTTACTCGTCTGAGCGCGTGAGGGGAGAGAGAGAAACAAGGGATTTGTACAGCTGTCAATTAGAATCCCTCCACAAAATCCTTGTCCCTCTGCCCCCCTCCCTCCCTCCCTCCCTACCCAGGCGGCTCTGTACCTCCATCCCGCTGCCTGATGGCTCCCCTGATGGCTCTCCCAGTGACCCCCCCCCCCCCGTGTGCTGTGACGTTTGCAGAAGGGGAGGGCGACTGGAGAGAGGGAAGAGATCGAGACAGAGCAAAGGAGAGGGAGGGAGAGACGGAGAGGGAAAGAGAGAGGAAGGTGTGTGTGTGTGTGTGTGTGTGTGTGTGTGTGTGTGTGTGTGTGTGTGTGTGTGTGTGTGTGTGTGTGTGTGTGTGTGTGTGTGTGTGTGTGTGTGTGTGTGTGTGTGTGTGTGTGTGTGTGTGTGTGTGTGTGTGTGTGTGTGTGTGTGTGTGTGTGTGTGTGTGTGTGTGTGTGTGTGTGTGTGTGTGTGTGTGTGTGTGTTTGTGTGTATACAGTGTACATATATACACCAGTGGTGGTCAGTGCCGTTTATGATAACTTAGGACGATTTATTTTTATTTTTATGAGCATGGCTAATTTACAGCATGTTGGATGACTGTCATTCATATTGCATTCAATCTAACATGGACAGGTTTAGGCTCCTACATGACACTCCAAATGTCCCTGTATCCATCATGAGGTTGATACAACCTAGCCTATGAATGAACGTTTACAACGCAGGTGCACACAGGTCGAGAGAAGAATTTGCCATGACAGACAGTGACACATTCAATACAGCCTTGCACACTCTTGCCTGCATCTAGCTGATCTAGGGTGGAATCCTTAGTCAAACAGTTGCAAACAAGTGTTTCTATTGGACAAATGCAGGTATTTTCATCCCTGTTTTGTTTGCTTCTGTTTAAGATTTCTTTTTCAACAAAATCGGTGGAATGAATACACCACTGATCATGCATAAACACAGTTCATTTTCATAGCAGCCACGTTGTATTCCTTCTCACCTCTATACACTCTCCTCGTCTCACCTTTTCCCATCGCTTGTGGACTTCAATGAACAACACATCAGCTATGTGACCAGGCGAAAAAACCCTTCTAAGCCAAACCATGTCATAAACGCTATACACAGCCTAGATCATTGTCTCCCCAAGTAACATCCTAGTCAGTATAGCTAATAGAACTAACAGTCTGAACCGCCTGAGAAGCACCACTCTACCCACCGCTGTCACACTGGACAAGAACTCTAGCTCTAAAATGGTTTCCTTAAGATTATATTTTTAACAATCACATTTGACATATCAGTTTCCATCGTGAAAAAAAGTGGTGTAATATTTGAAGTGCCCTGTATTATCTATGTCCTATGTGTTCTGGATTCTACTAAGGCCATGTTCTATGTGTTCTGGATTCTACTAAGGCCATGTCCTATGTGTTCTGGATTCTACTAAGGCCATGTCCTATGTGTTCTGGATTCTACTAAGGCCATGTTCTATGTGTTCTGGATTCTACTAAGGCCATGTCCTGTGTGTTCTGGATTCTACTAAGGCCATGTCCTATGTGTTCTGGATTCTACCAAGGCCATGTCCTATGTGTTCTGGATTCTACTAAGGCCATGTTCTGTGTTTTCTGGATTCTACTAAGACCATGTCCTGTGTGTTCTGGATTCTACTAAGGCCATGTCCTGTTTGTTCTGGGTTCTACTAAGGCCATGTCCTGTGTGTTCTGGGTTCTACTAAGACCATGTCCTGTGTGTTCTGGATTCTACTAAGGCCATGTCCTGTGTGTTCTGGATTCTACTAAGGCCATGTCCTGTGTGTTCTGGATTCTACTAAGGCCATGTCCTGTGTGTTCTGGGTTCTACTAAGACCATGTGCTGTGTGTTCTGGAGTTAGTGTTTTATCATGTGCATTCTGCATAAAACCCTGTTAAGATGGAAGGACTCTCCGGTAGGTGAGCCAAACTGGGGTGCTCTAAAATGGTTTCCTTAAGATTATATTTTTAACAATCACATTTGACATATCAGTTTCCATCGTGAAAAAAAGTGGTGTAATATTTGAAGTGCCCTGTATTATCTATGTCCTATGTGTTCTGGATTCTACTAAGGCCATGTTCTATGTGTTCTGGATTCTACTAAGGCCATGTCCTATGTGTTCTGGATTCTACTAAGGCCATGTCCTATGTGTTCTGGATTCTACTAAGGCCATGTTCTATGTGTTCTGGATTCTACTAAGGCCATGTCCTGTGTGTTCTGGATTCTACTAAGGCCATGTCCTATGTGTTCTGGATTCTACCAAGGCCATGTCCTATGTGTTCTGGATTCTACCAAGGCCATGTCCTATGTGTTCTGGATTCTACTAAGGCCATGTTCTGTGTTTTCTGGATTCTACTAAGACCATGTCCTGTGTGTTCTGGATTCTACTAAGGCCATGTCCTGTTTGTTCTGGGTTCTACTAAGGCCATGTCCTGTGTGTTCTGGATTCTACTAAGGCCATGTCCTGTGTGTTCTGGGTTCTACTAAGACCATGTGCTGTGTGTTCTGGAGTTAGTGTTTTATCATGTGCATTCTGCATAAAACCCTGTTAAGATGGAAGGACTCTCTGGTAGGTGAGCCAAACTGGGGTGAGATATGGAGGGTTGATGCAGGGTGAGGCAGCCTGGGGTGAGGTAGGGAGGGTTGAGGGATGGTGAGGCAGCCTGGG
Organism: Thymallus thymallus; assembly: GCA_023634145.1. Classification (NCBI taxonomy): domain Eukaryota; kingdom Metazoa; phylum Chordata; class Actinopteri; order Salmoniformes; family Salmonidae; genus Thymallus; species Thymallus thymallus. Next base: position 1,706,387 of record CM042421.1, read on the forward strand.
GTGAGGTAGGGAGGGTTGAGGGATGGTGAGGCAGTCTGGGGTGAGATAGGGAGGGTAAGTCTGGGTAAGTCTCTCAGAGCTTTGGCAGAGATTACAGCTGTGAGTCTTTCTGGGTAAGTCTCTAAGATCTTTGGCAGTGATTACAGCTGTGAGTCTTTCTGGGTAAGTCTCTAAGAGCTTTGGCAGTGATTACAGCTGTGAGTCTTTCTGGGTAAGTCTCTAAGAGCTTTGGCAGTGATTACAGCTGTGAGTGTTTCTGGGTAAGTCTCTAAGAGCTTTGCACACCTGGATTGTACAAAATAAAATAAATATGAATTGCTGGACATCCATTTTCAAGTCTTGCCGATTTAAGTCAAAACTGTAACTAGGCCACTCAGGAACATTTAATGTAGTCTTGGTAAGCAAATCCAATGTATGTTTGGCCTTGTGTTTTAGGTTATTGTCCCTCTGAAAGGTTAATTAATCTCCCAGTGTCTGGTGGAAAGCAGACTGAACCAGGTTTTCCTCTAGGATTTTGCCTGTGCTTTGCTCTAGTCCATTATCCTAAAAAACTCCCTAGTCCTTGCCGATAACAAGCATAACATGACCATGTTTGACAATATAAAAAGTGATACTCAGTGATTTGTTGGATTTGCCCCAAACCTAATGCTTTGTATTCATGACATAAAGTTATTTTCTTAGCTACATTTTTTGCAGGATGCATGTTTTGGAATATTTGTATTCTGTAAAGGCTTCCTTCTTTTCACTCTGTCATTTAGGTTAGTAATGTGGAGCAACTACAATGTTGCTGATCCATCCTCAGTTTTCTCCTGTCACAGCCATTTAACTCTGTAACTCACTGAGCAGTTTCCTTCCTCTCCGGCAACTCAGTTGGGAAGGACGCCTGTATCTTTGTAGTGAATGGGTGTATTGATACACCATCCAAAGTGTAATTAATAACTTCACCATGCTCAAAGGGATATTAAATGTCTGTTTTTTTTTTTTTTTTTTTTTTTTTTTTACCCAATAGCTGTCCTTCTTTGTGAAAACCTCCCTGGTGTTTGTGGATGATTCTGTGTTTGAAATTCACTGTTCGACTGAGGGACCTTGTATGTATATGGTACAGAGATGAGGTAGTCATTCAAAAACCATGTTAAGCCCATGTGACTTAACATGTGACTTGTTAAGCACATTTTTACTCCTGAACCTATTTAGGCTTGCCATAAGAAAAAGGTTGAACACTTATTGACTCAAGACATTTCAGCTTTTCATTTTTATGAATTTGTAAACATTTCTAAAAACATAATTCCACTTTGACATTATGGGGCATTGTGGGTAGGCCGGTGACTAAATTCAGGCTGTAACACAGCAACTAGGGTTTAGTGCCTTGCTTAAGGACAAATAAGTCAGCTCTGGGATTCAAACCAGCGACCTTACGGTTACTGGCCTAACGCTCTTAACCACTAGGCTACCTGCTGCATCAGCATGACTGGAGAGTTTTTGTGTTATCAGAACATTTGCGGCAATCTAATTAATATTCTGGGAACTTTCACAGAACCAATTTATGTTTGCTGGGAAAACATTACTGGTACATTGTGTTATTGCATTACCGCATCCACTACAAGAGGAACTGCCTCTCCCTATCTCCACGCTACGTTCAAACCCTACACCCCAACCTGAGCACTCTGTTCTGCCACCTCAGGTCTCATGGCCCTCACACCACTACGGGAGGGCAGATCTAGCTCAGCCCAGTCCAAGCTCTTCTCTGTCCTGGCACCACAATGGTGGAACCAGCTTCCTCCTGAAACTAGAACAGCAGAGTCTTAAGATGAATGCACTACCTGCTTCATATAAATGTTGTTACAGATGTTGCGTACAACATTTTAGAGAACATTCCAAGCATATTTAATTAAAAATAATACAAATTAAATGTTTTATTAAAAAAAAAACATTCTTTGAATGATTTTAGGATGGCATGATCCTAATGTTAGATAAGATTCCCATTAACTTCTAGATAGGGTTTTATCTAATGTTCTGGGAATGTTCCTGGTTTGCTGGGGATTATTCCACTGTTATTAGACGCTCCACCACCACTCTACTCTGCTCTCAACGTTCTCAGCTGTTGTTAGTGGTTACCTGTTGTTATGGTTACCATTTCCCTCGATGACTTGAAACCAGACCTTAAGCCCCAAACGGAGAGACAGCAGGGAGAGAGACACACACACACACAGAGAGAGAGAGAGAGAGAGAGAGAGAGAGAGAGAGGGAGAGAGAGAGAGGCACACACACACACAGAGAGAGAGAGATAGAGAGAGAGAGAGAGAGAGAGAGACACACACAGAGAGAGAGAGAGAGAGAGAGAGAGAGAGAGAGAGAGAGAGAGAGAGGGAGAGAGAGTATTAGTATTATTACTATTGTTATTATTATTTTTAGCTATATAATAATAATTATTATTAGTATTATTATTTATATTGTTATTATTATTATCTATATTATTATCTATATTATTATCTTTCCCCCCTGGTTAAATAAATAAATAGAAAATATATTATTATTATTATTATATTGTTTTATTATTACTATAGTTATTGTTATCTATAGTATTATTACCTATATAGTTATTATTATCTATATTATTATTATCTATATGATTATTGTTATTATCTATATTATTATAGATATTATTATCTATATTATTATCATTATCTATATCATTATCTATATTATTATCTATGTTATTATTATCTATATTATTATTATCATTATCTATGTTATTATTATCTATATTATTATTAGCTATATTATTATTAGCTATATTATTATTATTATTATTATAGTGGTGCCATTTCACTACATACGGACTGGGGTGCCATTTCACTACATACGGACTGGGGTGCCATTTCACTACATACGGACTGGGGTGCCATTTCACTACATAGGGACTAGGGTGCCATTTCACTACATAGGGACTAGGGTGCCATTTCACTACATAGGGACTAGGGTGCCATTTGGGATGAATACTGTAGTTGTTATGATGATGATTGTGGCGTAATGCGGGGCGACCAGGCGTTAGATATGGAGGAGGTAAACATAGAGACTGTGCTTTGTGTTCCTAATCCCTCCACAGGCTAGTACCAAACTAACAACATAACCTTTCTGGCTTTCAGTGTCCGGTAAAGAATGTCTTGTCAGTATGCTCCTCCTCAGTAATGCCAGAGCTCTGCTCCAGGACATGGTGTGTGTATGTGTGTGTACTCCATCCGGCACTATGTCACATGGCTCATGATGTACAATAGTGACAAAAGGCAGTGTTGGACCTGATGATGTGGGTGGTGGATGGAGCCTGTCATGTGGAAAGAGAAAGCATGCCTGTACTAACAGCCTGTATGTCTGCATCACTATAACAGCCTGTATGTCTGCATCACTATAACAGCCTGTATTTCTGCATCACTATAACAGCCTGTATGTCTGCATCACTATAACAGCCTGTATGTCTGCATCACTATAACAGCCTGTATGTCTGCATCCATCTAACTAACAGCCTGTATGGCTGCATCCCTCTAACCACTTGTATGTCTGCATCCCTCTAACCACTTGTATGTCTGCATCCATCTAACTAACAGCCTGTATGGCTGCATCCCTCTAACCACTTGTATGTCTGCATCCCTCTAACCACTTGTATGTTTGCATCACTATAACTAACAGCCTGTATGTCTGCATCCCTCTAACTAACAGCCTGTATGTCTGCATCACTATAACTAACAGCCTGTATATCTGCATAGTAGTCTAGATAGCTACATTTTCAGATATTACACGTTTCTAATTTTGTCAAAGTCGTTTTCATTTCAAGTACTGTTAGCTAGCTAGCTAATGTAAGTTTACGTGTATGATCTGTGTAGTAATATTATTCGTAGTATCCATTTCAATAGGGCAAGCAAAATGGTCAGTGAGCTGTTCTCTCATTTGAGTCTGGAAGTATCTAACTCAGAGCCAGTTGCTTTGCTAGTTATAGCCTAATGTTAGCTAGCTAACATTGAACCTGGTTGGTTAGCTACCTGCAGATTCATGCAGGGTAGTAAGGTCATGAGTTGGGATTATGTTTCATTGTTTACCTAGCTAGCTAGCTACATGTCTTAACAAAAGACTCCACTATGCAAGTAACCATTTCAATACAACGTCACTGCGACAACGGTTGATAGACGTAGCTGGTAAATTCACTCTGGCTATCTACTCCGAGTTCAGAGCACTTTATTCTGATTGTTCCAGAGCGCAGAATAACTGGCGAATTTATGAACGCTCAACACCCGTTGAATATGGCCGGTGTCAGTAAATGTTAGCAAAAAAATGTAAATTGTTGCCAGCAGCACAGTTGCTGTCACCAACGCACTGGGTAACATAAAAACAGCCTAACAAGCTCTGCTAGGACGAGTAAAATGGTCAGAGTGTGGTGTTCACTCATTAGTGTTTGGAAGTAGCTAGCTAGCTAGCCAACGTTAGCCAGTTAGCTTGACTGCGGTTGTTAGGCCAGAACGATCTGATCAACCTTAAAGAGATGGGGGCGGGGCTAAGGCTTAAGGGGGTGTGAACTATGCTGAATAGGCGGAGACAAAGAAGGGCTCCAATAGTAGGTACCAAAACTGACTTTCCTCAAAAGTCAGTTTACAAGTTGATCAACTTTCAAAGCAGAATTACTTTCCCATTGTTCCCTGAAATGCAGTGTATGATGAACCATTGTCTGAGTCTCTGCTTTTATCCAATGTAAAAAACAGAAATTCAAACTTTGCTACATAAGACCGTATCGAGCCGGTTGGTCACATTTACTAACAGCTTGGAGATTAATCATATTTACATATTAATTGCCAAAATGGTAATATACATTTCTAAAAGAGGCAGGTTGAGCACTTTGAAAGGAATCAAACAATACTTCTGTTTAATAAAATATGTGTGTTGCTAAATGCCATGAGTATAACATAGTCATCTATAATAAATACAATGGCAGGTTTAACATAATATCAGACTAAGGACTGTGGAATACAGCAATATTGTAAATGGAAATATTGTCTACATATCTGTACGTTACCATGAGTATTAGTCATCTTTAATAAAAGCATATTTGATATCACGTTAAACCTAATGAATTAAGATGTAAGACTGGATACAGAGTAGAGACATGAGGATGTCTTCATCACACGTTTGACGCGTTCCAAATGGCCCCCTATTCCCTCCAAATGGCCCCCTATTCCCTCCAAATGGCCCCCTATTCCCTCCAAATGGCCCCCTATTCCCTCCAAATGGCCCCCTATTCCTTCCAAATGGCCCCCTATTCCCTCCAAATGGCCCCCTATTCCCTCCAAATGGCCCCCTATTCCCTCCAAATGGCCCCCTATTCCCTCCAAATGGCCCCCTATTCCCTATGCTGTGCAGGGCTCTGGTCAAAAGTATAGGGAATAGAGTTCCATTTGGGACACAGTGAGATTAACCTACTTAACTCTCCCCAGGTGTTCTCTTCATATGATTTAATGAGGGTTTAACTCATCTGTTATTGATGTCTTCATATGATTTAATGAGGGTTTAACTCATCTGTTATTGATGTCTTCATATGATTTAATGAGGGTTTAACTCATCTGTTATTGATGTCTTCATATGATTTAATGAGGGTTTAACTCATCTGTTATTGATGTCTTCATATGATTTAATGAGGGTTTAACTCATCTGTTATTGATGTCTTCATATGATGTAATGAGGGTTTAACTCACATCTGTTTTGCAGTTTGTTTCATCAGAGATATTTTTTTATAATGTAATTAAATATCCATTAATAATAATTATTAATAATGCATCATGTCTTCCAGTACTAAACATGACTAGAGGAGAACACTGAGTAATGGAGAACACACACACACACACACACACACACACACACACACACACACACACACACACACACACACACACACACACACACACAACCACACACACACACACACACAACCACACACACACACACACACACACACACACACACACACACACTCACACACACACACACACACACAGATAAACAAACACACACACACACACACATAAACAAACACACACACACACATACACAAACACACACACACACATAAACAAAAACACACACACACACACACACATAAACAAAAACACACACACACACACACATAAACAAAAACACACACACACACACACACACACACATAAACAGAAACACACACACACACAGACAGACAGGCACACACAGACAGACAGACAGGCCGACACAGACAGACAGACAGGCCGACACAGACAGACAAGCACACACACACACACACACACACACACACGCACAGACACATAGACAGACAGACAGACAGACAGACAGACAGACAGACAGACACAGACAGAATGGCACACACAGACAGACGTACACAGACAATGTCACACACAGATAGACAGACACACAGACGCACACACACACAGACAGACACACAGACGCACACACACACAGACAGACAGACAGATACACAGACGCACACACACACAGACACACAGACGCACACATACACACAGACAGACAGACACACAGACAGACAGACACACAGACGCACACACACAGACAGACAGACACACAGACAGACACAAACTCACTGTATCTGCTGCTCAACAATATTACATATGAGGTCAAAATGAATCCAGGCCAAGTCCTGTGAGTGGTCTGTGATTATGCAACACTGTGTGGTTTGTAGTGTGAGAGAACGGAGGCTCTGAGCATGGCTCTGTAACACACGGTGTGTGGTGTGTGAGGGGACAGAGGCTCTGAGCATGGCTCTGTAACACACGGTGTGTGGTGTGTGAGGGGACAGAGGCTCTGAGCATGGCTCTGTAACACACGGTGTGTGGTGTGAGAGGACGGAGACTGTGTGTGACAAACAACAGAACTTGAGCAGGACGAATTGGATCAACCAGATAACTAGTTATAGCACCTTTGCCAAAAATAAGACACACTGGAGAGGAGGAGGGGGAGGAGGAAGAGGATGAGGGGGGGGGGTGAGGATGAGGATGAGGATGAGGGTGGGGCAGGGTGTCAGGGTTAAGCTCAGTTCAGAAGTTAATTAATGAACAGGAGAAGGGCTCCATTGTTTCCTGAATGTAAAAGTGAATTGATAGCCAACCCTGGTTGTAGCTTTACAGACCTCAAGGCCTGGAGGAACACAAGACCCCAGTACAGTCAGGAGAGGGGACATATCCCAACAACAGCCATGCCAAACTAACTATCCACACTGAACAAAAATACAAACGCAATATGCAACAATTTCAAAGATTTTACTGAGTTACAGTTCATAAGGAAATCACTAAATTTAAATAAATAAATTGAGCCCAAATCTATGGATTTCACATGACTTGAAAGACAGATATGCATCTGTTGGTCACAGATACCTTAATAAAAGGTAGGGGTGTGGATCAGAAAACCAGTCAGTATCTGGTCTGACCACCATTTGCCTCATGCAGCGCGACACATCTCCTTCACATAGAGTTGATCAGGCTGTTGATTATGGCCTATGGAATGTTGTCTCACTCCTCTTCAAAGGCTGTGCGAAGTTGCTGGATATTGGCGGGAACTGGAACACTCTGTCGTACACATCGATCCAGAGCATCCCAAACATGCATTCAAATTGACATCAATAAAATGCAATTGTGTTCATTGTCTGTAGCTTATGCCTGCCCATACCATAACCCCACCGCCACCATGGGGCATTCTGTTCACAACGTTGACATCAGTAAACCGCTTGACCACACAACGCCATACATGTTGTCTACCATCTGTTGAAACCGGGATTCATCCGTGAAGAGCACACTTCTCCAGCATGCCAGTGGCCATCGAAGGGGAGAATTTGCCCACTGAAGTCGGTTACGACGCCAAACTGCAGTCAGGTGAAGACCCTGGTGAGGACGATGAGCACGCAGATGAGCTTCCCCGAGACGTTTTCTGACAGTTTGCGTAGAAATTCTTTGGTTGTGCAAACCCACAGTTTCATTAGCTGTCCAGGTGACTGGTCCCAGACAATCTCGCAGGTGAAGAAGCCAGATGTGGAGGTCCTGGGCTGGCGTGGTTACATGTGGTCTGCGGTTGTGAGGCCGGTTGGACGTACTGACAAATTCTCTAAGACGATGTTGGAGGCGGCTTATGGTAGAGAAATTAACATTACATTCTCTGGCAACAGCTCTGGTGGACATTCCTGCAATCAGCATGCCAGTTACACACTCCCTCAAAACTGTGGTATTATGTTGTGGGACAAAACTGCACATTTTAGAGTGGCCTTTAATTGTCCCTAGCATAAGGTGCACCTGTGTAATGGTCATGCTGTTTAATCAGCTTCTTGATATGCCACACCTGTCAGGTGGATGGATTATCTTGGCTAAGGAGAAATGCTCACTAACAGGGATGTAAATAAGCTTGTGCAAAGAATGTGTGCTTTTTGTGCTTATGGAACCTTCCTGGGATCTTTTAATTCAGTTCATTTTGTACAAGCTGGACATCCTATTAGTTCTCTGAGATACATCGTTTTTATAGTTTCAATACGTCCAAATTGTATGTGTTCCTTATATCCTAATTGAATAATGTATGAATATGGTATGTGTGTATATATATTGATCAAAGTCCTTGTATATGACCATATATTATGGTACAGTGAATGTTAATATTGTGAACCCATGTTATACATCTTTTACCTCCTGTTTCAGGAAGTGATGTCACTGAGTCCTGCCCCTATATATAGGACCTTCCACCCCCACCTGAGATATGATGCCTGATGAAGACCTAAGGGTCGTAACGTTGTTATTAATAAATACCACCTGGGAGCAGAAGCAGCAGTGTGTGGCGTCTTCCTTTCTGTTTTTCATGTATTTGCCTACAACTCCAGCACCTGAGGAAAGTACCTGGCTGTGCGTATGTTCTTCAGCTCATGCATCTTTTATTTCAGCTCATGAAACATGGGACCAACACTTGACATGACCTTTATGTTTATGTTCAGTATAGTAACAATTTGTGTATGTGTCTTAGACGATCGCTGTCCACTGTCCTGTGGTGCTGAACTTCACAGTTCTGATACGGTTGCTGTCTGCTTCAATGGAACGGCTTAGTCTGCATTCATTCCCACTGTGGAGGCTGCTGCTCTAACACACAACAGACCCACTCTTCACCAGTGTGGAGGCTGCTGCTCTAACACACAATAGACCCACTCTTTACCACTGTGGAGGCTGCTGCTCTAACACACAACAGACCCACTCTTTACCAGTGTGGAGGCTGCTGCTCTAACACACAACAGACCCACTCTTCACCAGTGTGGAGGCTGCTGCTCTAACACACAACAGACCCACTCTTCACCAGTGTGGAGGCTGCTGCTCTAACACACACTGAGGAGGAGAAGGATGGAGGAGGCATGTGAGTGGGTGAGGGAGTTTGAAGAGGAGAAGGATGGAGGAGGGGTTAGAGGTCCTTGTGGAGGGAGGCAGAGAGGGCAACGTGGACAGGCAGCTGGACTCAGCTCAGAAACAGACAATGTTATGTTATTTTAGGTAGGAGGGGGTGGGGGGGAGCCCCTCTGGTGGTTGGAAGGGGTGATGAGGCATAAGAAGAGGGGGTTAGAGGTCTTAGTGAGGGGACGGGGAGGGAGGGAGCTCTAGCTCCAGCATTAGCAGTAATCCAGCTCCCAGCAGCCCCTCTAGCCCTCCCAGACTCCAGCTACTAATGAGAACTATCAGTGCTGGCCGACCGGAGCGGACCTTAGAGAGACGGACACACTGCTGCCTGACAGCTTAGCAGACGCTGCTGCTGGGAGAGAGACGGACACACTGCTGCCTGACAGCTTAGCACGCGCTGCTGCTGGGAGAGAGACGGACACACTGCTGCCTGACAGCTTAGCACGCGCTGCTGCTGGGAGAGAGACGGACACCTCTTGTCTGTCTTCCCCTGTGATGTGTGTCTGCCTCCTGTCTGTCTTCCCCTGTGATGTGTGTCTTCCTCCTGTCTGTCTTCCCCTGTGATGTGTGTCTGCCTTCCGCCTGTCTATCCTATTCTGCCTGTGTGTCTGCCAGGATAGGATGGCAAGACAAGGCATACAGCCATGGCAGGGCAGGCAGTCTGTCTGTCACCAAGCTGAGCCCCTCCAGCCTCTCACCACCTCTTCTACATGTCAGACAATCAAAGCCACACAGCTAGATCACTGCCCAACATGTCAGGGGTATTTAAGGATCCTGTTCTGGGGCAGAGCTGGGCTCTCATCTGGGGGCTGGTATCTTCTTAGAGAGGGAAGGTCATGTCAAAAGGAATGCCAGATTAGGGTGCTATTTATTTTAATTTGGGAACACCCATCTGATTGGCTGTAATCTGACAGCTAGTTTGGTGTTTCAGTCTGATCTAAAATGTAGGACCATAGAAGTGACCTTAATCAATACACATCAGAGCTATCATGTTGATCTCTAGAGATCAGAACATGTAACGTGGCCTTGGGTGAATGGATATCATGCTAAATGGATCTGGTTACATACATGCAAGCTTCCACGCTGGAAAAAATGTGGAAAAAATAAAAAGGTTTGCGATATTTTAATGTAAAAATAAAAACTCAAAGAATATACACTGTTACAGTATTTTGTCTCACCTCAGAGTCAAGACGTGGAAAAACACACACACACAATTCTCCTCCATCACCACTTCAACACCCCCTCCCTCCCCTCATCCCTCTCTCTCCCCCTCCTCTCTGAGTTAGGAATGACAGATTGCCTAACATCGACAGACATTTTCAAAGGCTTCCCTGACAGCGGCTGGGCGAACAGCTCTTTTGACATCAGGAATAATCATTACTTTCTCATCCGGGGTCATCTCCCTCTCTCTCTTTCTCTCATGGTATGACTTACTTTACCGAGAGAGACCAGGGAGCTCGCGCGCTCATGGCTTAGCCTCGGCGATCCAAACACATACCGTATTATTTTAGCGGTGGAGGGCGCGTTGGATTTGATCCAGCTTTAGCTGCTGCTGCTTGTCAGTTCAGCAGTCGGGGGAAACCGTTGGAGTAAGGACTAGGAGGAGTTATTGTTGTAGCCTGGGTCTTTTCCGTATGCATATTTAATGGATTCGATATGGAGATAGCCTTGGTGAGTTTTGAGAACGGCGGAGCGAAGGGAAGCGGTGGCAATGCCGGAGATGAAGCCTGCCGTAACGTGCTGGATCACCCTCAACCGCCGTTTGTCCAGAGCGGACTCAGCGAGCTGGGCTACAGCAGTCACAAAGAGCTGAATACACTTGGGAGTCGCAAACCAAGGTCGTGGAAGATCAATGACATGAATAACACTTTCAGTTGCAGCGAGAATGCGATGGATGCGCTCTTGCGCGCAGACCACAGTCCCCATCTGTTGGATGATGACATGTTGGATATTGAGAACAGAGAAATGGACAGCAACGAGAGGGTGCTGGTCAACATCGCAGGGTTAAAGTACGAGACACAGCTGGGGACCCTCAATCAGTTCCCCGATACTTTACTGGGGGACCCCGATAAGAGGATCAAATACTTTGACCCACTCCGGAACGAGTACTTTTTCGACCGCAACCGGCCAAGTTTCGACGGGATCCTATATTTCTATCAGTCGGGAGGTAAGATCAGACGACCTGTCAATGTGTCTATCGACGTGTTCGCTGATGAGATTCGGTTTTACCAGCTGGGGGAGGAGGCCATGGAGAGGTTTAGAGAAGACGAGGGCTTTATTAAAGAGGAGGAGAAACCGTTACCGCAGAATGAGTTCCAGAAACAGGTCTGGCTCATATTCGAATACCCGGAGAGTTCCAGCCCCGCGCGAGGCATCGCTATAGTCTCAGTGCTGGTCATCACCATATCTATCATCACATTTTGCATGGAGACACTACCGGAGTTCAGGGACGAGAGGGAGCTACCAGTCACCAGCCGGCCGGGCACGGGCAACAGCACTGTTCCCCAGCCATCTCTCACATTCACAGACCCCTTCTTCATAGTAGAAACCACCTGTGTGATATGGTTCACTTTCGAGTTCATAGTGCGTTTCTTCGCCTGCCCCAGTAAGTCCGAGTTCTCTAAGACTGTCATGAACATCATAGATATCATGTCTATCCTGCCTTACTTCATCACGGTGGGCACAGAACTGGCGGAGCAACAGGTGGAAGAACCGCAGGAGCATGGCAACGGACAGACCATGTCTCTGGCCATCCTCAGGGTCATCCGGCTGGTCAGGGTGTTCAGGATCTTCAAGCTGTCCAGACACTCCAAGGGTCTCCAGATATTGGGACAAACCCTCAAAGCCAGTATGAGAGAGCTGGGGCTGCTCATCTTCTTCCTCTTCATCGGAGTCATCCTCTTCTCCAGCGCTGTGTTCTTCGCCGAGGCGGATGAGCCTGAATCACATTTCTCCAGCATCCCCGACGCCTTCTGGTGGGCCGTGGTCACCATGACAACAGTGGGCTACGGGGACATGAGGCCGGTGACAGTGGGGGGAAAGATAGTGGGCTCACTGTGTGCCATAGCGGGAGTGCTGACCATCGCGCTGCCGGTGCCTGTCATCGTATCCAACTTTAACTATTTCTATCACAGAGAGACGGACCAGGACCAGTCTTCTCTGAAAGATGACCCGCCCAACAGCAGTCAGGACAGTCCTCATCTAAAGAGAAAGGGCAGTAAGGGATCTGTCAAGTCAGGAGACGAGGAGGACGGAACAGGAGTGGAGAAGCACAATATCAAGGCTAATAGCAGCATGAACATTAAAAGATCCCTTTACGCGTTCTGTCTGAACAAGACCGAGACGGACCTCTAGTCCCAACGACACACACAGGCAGTAGTCCCCACAGACACAGACAGACAGACAGTAGTCCCCACAGACACAGACAGACAGACAGTAGTCCCCACAGACACAGACAGACAGACAGTAGTCCCCACAGACACAGACAGACAGACAGACAGTAGTCCCCACAGACACAGACAGTGGGAATTCTCTTTTATCATAAAAAAGTTTTAGAGAAATGAGAGTTGATTTATAAAAGTCCATTATAATAGATAGTAATACTCTTGATCTGGTCACCACACACCACACACCACACACCACACACACACCACACACCACACACCACACACACCACACACCACACACCACACACCACACACACCACACACACCACACACACAACACACACACACCACACACACCACACACCACACACCACACACCACACACCACACACCACACACACCACACACCACACACCACACACCACACACCACACACACCACACACACCACACACCACACACCACACACCACACACCACACACACCACACACCACACACCACACACCACACACCACACACACCACACACACACCACACACACACCACACACACCACACACACACCACACACACCACACCACACACACCACCTACCCCACACACCACACACCACACACACACCACACACACCACACACACACACACACACACACACACACACACACACACACACACACACACACACACACACACACACACACACACACACACACACACACACACACACACACACACACACACACACACACACACACACACACACACACACACCACACACACACACACACACACCACACACACCACACACCACACACCACACACCACACACACACACACACACACCACACACACACACACCACACACCACACACACCACACACCACACCACACCACACACACACACCACACACACACCACACACACCACACACCACACACACACACACACACACACACACCACACACCACACACACCACACACCACACACACCACACACACCACACACACCACACACACACCACACACACCACACACACCACACACCACACACCACACCACACCACACCACACCACACCACACACCACACACCACACACCACACACCACACACCACACACCACACACACCACACAATACTGTGTGTTAGGTTATCTAACGCTATAGACTCTGTGATCGCATCATCACCTCACATCCCCATCCAGTTTTACCCCAATGGTCATTAAGTTAACAACTAAAGCAGGGCGTCTATGAGGGTGAAGCGCTCTAATCAAGACTGCTAGCAGGACTAGAGATAATTACAGTCTCTGAGCGTCACAGAGAGAGAGAGAGCATTACACTGTGGTGAGATAGAATATGTCCCAAACAGCGTACAGACAGACAGACAGACAGAGAGAGAGAGCATTACACTGTGGTGAGATAGACTATGTCCCAAACAGCGTACAGACAGACAGAGAGAGACAGAGAGCATTACACTGTGGTGAGATAGACTATGTCCCAAACAGCGTACAGACAGACAGACAGACAGAGAGCATTACACTGTGGTGAGATAGACTATGTCCCAAACAGCGTACAGACAGACAGACAGACAGAGAGCATTACACTGTGGTGAGATAGACTATGTCCCAAACAGCGTACAGACAGACAGACAGACAGAGAGCATTACACTGTGGGGAGATAGACTATGTCCCAAACAGCGTACAGACAGACAGACAGACAGACAGAGAGCATTACACTGTGGTGAGATAGACTATGTCCCAAACAGCGTACAGACAGACAGACAGACAGAGAGCATTACACTGTGGTGAGATAGACTATGTCCCAAACAGCGTACAGACAGACAGACAGACAGAGAGCATTACACTGTGGTGAGATAGACTATGTCCCAAACAGCGTACAGACAGACAGACAGACAGAGAGCATTACACTGTGGTGAGATAGACTATGTCCCAAACAGCGTACAGACAGACAGACAGACAGAGAGCATTACACTGTGGTGAGATAGACTATGTCCCAAACAGCGTACAGACAGACAGACAGAGAGAGCATTACACTGTGGTGAGATAGACTATGTCCCAAACAGCGTACAGACAGAGAGCATTACACTGTGGTGAGATAGACTATGTCCCAAACAGCGTACAGACAGAGAGCATTACACTGTGGTGAGATAGACTATGTCCCAAACAGCGTACAGACAGACAGACAGAGAGCATTACACTGTGGTGAGATAGACTATGTCCCAAACAGCGTACAGACAGACAGAGAGCATTACACTGTGGTGAGATAGACTATGTCCCAAACAGCGTACAGACAGACAGACAGAGAGCATTACACTGTGGTGAGATAGACTATGTCCCAAACAGCCCAGCCAAATGGCACCCTGTATTGTGCATTAGGGCTCTGGTCAAAAGCAGTGCACTATATACGGATATAAGTTGCCATTTGGGACGCATCATTAGACTACTGTCGCTAGGCCTTAAAACCGAGCCACGACCAACCAACATGTCTTTGTCTCTGTACATGACACAGTATGTCACCAGGGAACCAAACGTCTCTTTATATATAGAAAACAAACAAACGCCAAATGGCCATTTTATTTTCGTATATTGTACCGTCTCTGTTAGGTCATATGTTTACTACAAAAATAATACATATTGATGTATTAAATAAGCTCTGAGAATATGTACATATTTTCCTGATATAGGCCTAATACTATTTATTGGTGATTATTATTGTAGATCTGAATAAAACACTTTATTTTTAAGTCGTAAAATATAGAAACACCTGTTACTACCCCCTCTCAGGTTGTGAGAAGAACAGGAGACAGAAAGAGACAGACTGGGAACATGACATGTCCATGCTTTGACAGACAGACGACTAACTCGTTACCATGCTATTGAAGGACAACAGCCTTGACTGCCACCAATAAATATAACAATACTTCATTTATAATAAACATTTGAAATAAGGACAGATCCAGAAACATTGGAGAACCAGATGAGGAACAGGGAAGAGACGGAACAGATGCCAGGAGACAACAGAAGGACGTCCCCTGCAAAACCACCCTAAAAAAAGGTTAGTGGAATAAGCTGAGATGTAGTTCTATTTATAACTCTGCTTAGGAAATCAGTGGGCATTTTACTGACTTCAAGAGCACCTTGTTCCGTTTGTTAAACTGTCGTAAATATTAATGAAAACAATCGTTCCTCACGACTAACTGTAGAGGAGAGAGGTTTTATATTTACCACTTACTGTAGAGGAGAGAGGTTTTATATTTACCACTTACTGTAGAGGAGAGAGGTTTTATATTTACCACTTACTGTAGAGGAGAGAGGTTTTATATTGACCACTAACTGTAGAGGAGAGAGGTTTTATATTGACCACTAACTGTAGAGGAGAGAGGTTTTATATTGACCACTAACTGTAGAGGAGAGAGGTTTTATATTTACCACTAACTGTAGAGGAGAGAGGTTTTATATTTACCACTAACTGTAGAGGAGAGAGGTTTTATATTTACCACTAACTGTAGAGGAGAGAGGTTTTATATTTACCACTAACTGTAGAGGAGAGAGGTTTTATATTTACCGCTAACTGTAGAGGAGAGAGGTTTTATATTTACCGCTAACTGTAGAGGAGAGAGGTTTTATATTTACCACTAACTGTAGAGGAGAAAGGTTTTATATTTACCACTTACTGTAGAGGAGAGAGGTTTTATATTGACCACTAACTGTAGAGGAGAGAGGTTTTATATTGACCACTAACTGTAGAGGAGAGAGGTTTTATATTTACCACTTACTGTAGAGGAGAGAGGTTTTATATTGACCACTAACTGTAGAGGAGAGAGGTTTTATATTGACCACTAACTGTAGAGGAGAGAGGTTTTATATTTACCACTAACTGTAGAGGAGAGAGGTTTTATATTGACCACTAACTGTAGAGGAGAGAGGTTTTATATTGACCACTAACTGTAGAGGAGAGAGGTTTTATATTTACCACTTACTGTAGAGGAGAGAGGTTTTATATTTACCACTAACTGTAGAGGAGAGAGGTTTTATATTTACCACTTACTGTAGAGGAGAGAGGTTTTATATTTACCACTAACTGTAGAGGAGAGAGGTTTTATATTTACCACTAACTGTAGAGGAGAGAGGTTTTATATTTACCACTTACTGTAGAGGAGAGAGGTTTTATATTTACCACTAACTGTAGAGGAGAGAGGTTTTATATTTACCACTAACTGTAGAGGAGAGAGGTTTTATATTTACCACTAACTGTAGAGGAGAGAGGTTTTATATTTACCACTAACTGTAGAGGAGAGAGGTTTTATATTGACCACTAACTGTAGAGGAGAGAGGTTTTATATTGACCACTAACTGTAGAGGAGAGAGGTTTTATATTGACCACTAACTGTAGAGGAGAGAGGTTTTATATTGACCACTAACTGTAGAGGAGAGAGGTTTTATATTTACCACTTACTGTAGAGGAGAGAGGTTTTATATTTACCACTAACTGTAGAGGAGAGAGGTTTTATATTTACCACTTACTGTAGAGGAGAGAGGTTTTATATTTACCACTAACTGTAGAGGAGAGAGGTTTTATATTTACCACTAACTGTAGAGGAGAGAGGTTTTATATTTACCACTTACTGTAGAGGAGAGAGGTTTTATATTTACCACTAACTGTAGAGGAGAGAGGTTTTATATTTACCACTAACTGTAGAGGAGAGAGGTTTTATATTTACCACTAACTGTAGAGGAGAGAGGTTTTATATTTAGGGCAATAACAGTTACTTCTTGAGTAGCCTGAAATAGTCCAACTGGCGAGCACAGTGTCCCTTGAGAGACAGGCTGTCAGTCTGTGCTCTATTCAGGTAGAATGGAGAGCTGTCCTTTCAGAACCAGCACCAAAGTGGAGTGGAGTGAACAGGATCAGCGCCGCTGGGGTACGAACCTGGCCAAGCGCTCAAAGACGAGCCTTCTGAGAGGAAGAGGCTGAATGACGACGTCTATTCACTGCAGAACGATGTAGTAGAAGAATCACAACAGCCTCATTCTGTTTTAAAGAATCAGCCATGCATGAACATGTGCAATATTGATGGCATTTTATGTCTTCTGCTGTCTGCACTGCTACTCTTATTTTTTAGAGTTGCGTGACACAAATTATATTATTTTGTCCTTCACATAGCCTATAGGTCTGTTTAGCACGGATCCATACGGAAAACTATCACTCCTGTGTCATAGTTAGGGGTTGCAAAGCTACCATTATGTTACCAAAGTTACCGGAATCTTCAGTAATTTTGGTGATTAACAGAACATCTATGGCAATCTATGGTAATTTTGATAATTTATACAAATAACGTATATAGTATTCATGTATTATATCTGTGTCCATATTGTCCATGAGTTTCTAATAAATAGACCATAAGGTTCAAGAGAAAATAGAAATAAATAATGAAAAAGCATCTAATCAACAATGAACTCTGCAACTCTTCATACTATTGAGTTTTCACACCTGCTACCAGTTTGACACCAACGTATTGACAACACATACTTATTGACATAAGTCGAAATAATATCTTAATGCTGAAACCCACATATTAAAAACCAATGGTATTTAATAAATTGGTGGTTTGTATTTAGAACGTTTTACAGCTTTGTAATTCTATTTCTTATTTTTAAATCATCTTATTTAATTATTTAATATATTTTACATGTGATAAGACCACACTGAGATAATAGCAGACATCTGTGATAATCTGAAGTACCCAAAAGGGCCACTAGATGACTTGTGATAGATACCAAAATACTGATACTTTTACTGGTAAACTTTGAAGGTTTCCAGTAACATACCCTCCCTTTGCCACCATCGTTATAGTTGATTGTAGGGCATTGCTGGTTGCTACATGAAATACCACTGGTGTCAAAGGGCATGGCTTCTAGAAGGTTGATGTGAATCTAGATTTCACCAGGTGACGAACTGGAAAAGGAAGTTCTTAGAAGTAGGGTGGTTGAGATGTGTGTCCCATATGACAGAGAGAACTGGAGGTGTTGAATAGGAGGGTGTTGTGTTTGACAAGGTTAAACAGTGGAAAGTTAGGTCTCATCTTTCATAGCAGATTACTGAGGGGTTTGTTTCATCTTTCATCAGTATGGGGCCAGGACAGAGTGTGTGTCATATGTGTGTGTGTGTGTGTGTGTATATACTGTATCATATGTGTCATATGTGTGTGTTGTGTGTGTACATATCATGTGTGTAAGTGTGTGTCGTGTGTATATGTGTGTGTATCATGTGTGTATGTATCATGTGTGTGTATCATGTGTGTATGTATCGTGTGTGTGTTGTGTGTATATGTGTGTGTGTTGATGCTACAGTGGTGTTGAATAAAGATAAGGCTATCATCACGCCTGTTACCCAGTGTCTAACCATCCCAGGACAACAGTGTAAAGTTCAGTTGCTTAGGAACAAGTGGACATATCCTAAGTGCACTACTTTCAACCAGAACCCTATCCACTCTGGTCAAAAGTAGTACATTATAGGGAGTAGGATACCGTTTGGGACCCAGAACAGGGTCACAGCCCCTAAACAGCCTGTGTTTCTCTGTCTTCACAGTCCAGTGTTAGTAGCTCTACGGGTACGTTCTCGTCTCCTGAGACATTCTCCTTCCTGTTGGTGTCTGATTGAGTTTCTGTATCTCAGGTCCGTTAGAAGTTAGAACTGTCAGGTCGTATCGGGAGGCAGCAGGGCTGAGTCTCTCTCTCTCTCTCTCTCTCTCTCTCTCTCTCCTCTCTCTCTCCCTCTCTTCTCCCTCTCTCTCTCTCTCTCTCTCTCTCTCTCTTTCTCTCTCTCGTTGTCAGCAGCTCTTTGACACAACAGAAGGCTGTTAGTAGGGCTGCTACTCTCAGCTGGGTCTCTCTGGGAGTCTCTAAACCACTTGGGATCTGCAACCTTCCCTGATGTTCATGCTGTCATCTCATCCTTACTAGGTCACAATGTTTCTCTCCATAGATCTACTTCTGTTTTCCTTGTATTCTCCAGCAGGAATGTTGGAACCATGACAACAAGGCCAACTCTGAAGTTAAATGCCGAAACAAACTGTTGGTTACCTCTAGTTTTGGACATTTTTATTCTCGTTCTTAAAGGGACAATCTGCTAATGCGTCATAATGTCTCCATGTATTACTGGGTCATAATGTCTCCATGTATTACTGGGTCATAATGTCTCCATGTATTACTGGGTCATAATGTCTCCATGTATTACTGGGTCATAATGTCTCCATGTATTACTGGGTCATAATGTCTCCATGTATTACTGGGTCATAATGTCTCCATGTATTACTGGGTCATAATGTCGCCATGTATTACTGGGTCATAATGTCTCCATGTACTTTTTATTGTCTCTATTTTACTAACCTACCCACCAGAACTACCTTTAACTAACTAGGTTGTTGTATCTCTATAGTGAGTGGGGTTGTTGTATGTTCATAGTGAGAGGGGTTGTTGTATCGTTATAGTGAGAGGGGTTGTTGTATGTTCATAGTGAGAGGGGTTGTTGTATCGTTGTAGTGAGAGGGGTTGTTGTATCTCTGGTTAGAGGGGTTGTTGTATCTCTATAGTGAGAGGGGCTGTTGTATCTCTATAGTGAGAGGGGTTGTTGTATGTTCATAGTGAGAGGGGTTGTTGTATCGTTATAGTGAGAGGGGTTGTTGTATCGTTATAGTGAGAGGGGTTGTTGTATCTCTATAGTGAGAGGGGTTGTTGTATCTCTATAGTGAGAGGGGTTGCTGTATCGTTATAGTGAGAGGGGTTGTTGTATCTCTATAGTGAGAGGGGTGGTTGTATCGTTATAGTGAGAGGGGTTGTTGTATCGTTATAGTGAGAGGGGTTGTTGTATCTCTATAGTGAGAGGGGTTGTTGTATCTCTATAGTGAGAGGGGTTGTTGTATCGTTATAGTGAGAGGGGTTGTTGTATCTCTATAGTGAGAGGGGTTGTTGTATCTCTATAGTGAGAGGGGTTGTTGTATCGTTATAGTGAGAGGGGTTGTTGTATCTCTATAGTGAGAGGGGTTGTTGTATCTCTATAGTGAGAGGGGTTGTTGTATCGTTATAGTGAGAGGGGTGGTTGTATCGTTACAGTGAGAGGGGTTGTTGTATCGTTATAGTGAGAGGGGTTGTTGTATCGTTACAGTGAGAGGGGTGGTTGTATCGTTATAGTGAGAGGGGTTGTTGTATCGTTATAGTGAGAGGGGTTGTTGTATCGTTATAGTGAGAGGGGTTGTTGTATCTCTATAGTGAGACGGGTTGTTGTATCGTTGTAGTGAGAGGGGTTGTTGTATCGCTATAGTGAGAGGGGTTGTTGTATCGTTATAGTGAGAGGGGTTGTTGTATCTCTATTGTGAGAGGGGTTGTTGTATCTCTATAGTGAGAGGGGTTGTTGTATCTCTATAGTGAGAGGGGTTGTTGTATCTCTATAGTGAGAGGGGTTGTTGTATCTCTATAGTGAGAGGGGTTGTTGTATCTCAATAGTGAGAGGGGTTGTTGTATCTCTGGTTAGAGGGGTTGTTGTATCTCTATAGTGAGAGGGGTTGTTGTATCGTTATAGTGAGAGGGGTTGTTGTATCGTTATAGTGAGAGGGGTTGTTGTATCGTTATAGTGAGAGGGGTTGTTGTATCGTTATAGTAAAAGGGGTTGTTGTATCGTTGTAGTGAGAGGGGTTGTTGTATCTTTATAGTGAGAGGGGTTGTTGTATCGTTATAGTGAGAGGGGTTGTTGTATCTTTATAGTGGGAGGGGTTGTTGTATCGTTATAGTGAGAGGGGTTGTTGTATCGTTATAGTGAGAGGGGTTGTTGTATCTTTATAGTGAGAGGGGTTGTTGTATCGTTATAGTGAGAGGGGTTGTTGTATCGTTATAGTGAGAGGGGTTGTTGTATCGTTATAGTGAGAGGGGTTGTTGTATCTCTGTAGTGAGAGGGGTTGTTGTATCGTTATAGTGAGAGGGGTTGTTGTATCGTTATAGTGAGAGGGGTTGTTGTATCTTTATAGTGAGAGGGGTTGTTGTATCGTTATAGTGAGAGGGGTTGTTGTATCGTTATAGTGAGAGGGGTTGTTGTATCGTTATAGTGAGAGGGGTTGTTGTATCGTTATAGTGAGAGGGGTTGTTGTATCTCTATAGTGAGAGGGGTTGTTGTATCTCTATAGTGAGAGGGGTTGTTGTATCTCAATAGTGAGAGGGGTTGTTGTATCTCTGGTTAGAGGGGTTGTTGTATCTCTATAGTGAGAGGGGTTGTTGTATCGTTATAGTGAGAGGGGTTGTTGTATCGTTATAGTGAGAGGGGTTGTTGTATCGTTATAGTGAGAGGGGTTGTTGTATCGTTATAGTAAAAGGGGTTGTTGTATCGTTGTAGTGAGAGGGGTTGTTGTATCTTTATAGTGAGAGGGGTTGTTGTATCGTTATAGTGAGAGGGGTTGTTGTATCTTTATAGTGGGAGGGGTTGTTGTATCGTTATAGTGAGAGGGGTTGTTGTATCGTTATAGTGAGAGGGGTTGTTGTATCTTTATAGTGAGAGGGGTTGTTGTATCGTTATAGTGAGAGGGGTTGTTGTATCGTTATAGTGAGAGGGGTTGTTGTATCGTTATAGTGAGAGGGGTTGTTGTATCTCTGTAGTGAGAGGGGTTGTTGTATCGTTATAGTGAGAGGGGTTGTTGTATCGTTATAGTGAGAGGGGTTGTTGTATCTTTATAGTGAGAGGGGTTGTTGTATCGTTATAGTGAGAGGGGTTGTTGTATCGTTATAGTGAGAGGGGTTGTTGTATCGTTATAGTGAGAGGGGTTGTTGTATCTCTATAGTGAGAGGGGTTGTTGTATCTCTATAGTGAGAGGGGTTGTTGTATCGTTATAGTGAGAGGGGTTGTTGTATCGTTATAGTGAGACGGGTTGTTGTATCTCTGGTTAGAGGGGTTGTTGTATCGTTATAGTGAGAGGGGTTGTTGTATTGTTATAGTGAGAGGGGTTGTATCGTTATAGTGAGAGGGGTTGTTGTATCGTTATAGTGAGAGGGGTTGTTGTATCGTTATAGTGAGAGGGGTTGTTGTATCTCTATAGTGAGAGGGGTTGTTGTATCGTTATAGTGAGAGGGGTTGTTGTATCGTTACAGTGAGAGGGGTTGTTGTATCTCTATAGTGAGAGGGGTTGTTGTATGTTCATAGTGAGAGGGGTTGTTGTATCTCTATAGTGAGAGGGGTTGTTGTATCGTTATAGTGAGAGGGGTTGTTGTATCTCTATAGTGAGAGGGGTTGTTGTATCTCTATAGTGAGAGGGGTTGTTGTATCTCTATAGTGAGAGGGGTTGTTGTATCGTTATAGTGAGAGGGGTTGTTGTATCGTTATAGTGAGAGGGGTTGTTGTATCGTTATAGTGAGAGGGGTTGTTGTATCGTTATAGTGAGAGGGGTGGTTGTATCTCTATAGTGAGAGGGGTTGTTGTATCGTTATAGTGAGAGGGGTTGTTGTATCTCTATAGTGAGAGGGGTTGTTGTATCGTTATAGTGAGAGGGGTTGTTGTATCTCTATAGTGAGAGGGGTTGTTGTATCGTTATAGTGAGAGGGGTTGTTGTATCGTTATAGTGAGAGGGGTTGTTTTATCTCTATAGTGAGAGGGGTTGTTGTATCTCTATAGTGAGAGGGGTTGTTGTATCGTTGTAGTGAGAGGGGTTGTTGTATGTTCATAGTGAGAGGGGTTGTTGTATCGTTATAGTGAGAGGGGTTGTTGTATCTCTATAGTGAGAGGGGTTGTTGTATCGTTACAGTGAGAGGGGTTGTTGTATCTCTATAGTGAGAGGGGTTGTTGTATCTCTATAGTGTTAGGGGTTGTTGTATCGTTATAGTGAGAGGGGTTGTTGTATCTCTATAGTGAGAGGGTTTGTTGTATCGTTATAGTGAGAGGGGTTGTTGTATCTCTATAGTGAGAGGGGTTTTTGTGTCTTCATAGTGAGAGAGAGAGAGAGAGAGAGAGAGAGAGAGAGGTCCTTGGTTTTCAAAAGCCATGTCCAGAATTAGGTTGTGATGTAGTCACTAGGGAGGGTTGACCAGAACTGTAAATAAACCACCTATCTCTATTTTAGGCCTGTGTTGCCTCTGAAGCCTATAGGGAATATTGTGAATTGTAGATGCAGCCCTGGTGCTAATATAAGTCACAGGGGATGGAGGTTAAAGGTCAGAAATCACCACCCCAGATATACGAACACAGATCATAGAGAAGGTATGACAGACATTCAGATCTGCTGATTGAAGTATCATATGAATCAGTTTGGACACAGTGGTATTTCACCTCCTCTGAATGTTGAGTTCCAAAACGATTGGGACAGTGACATGTGTTGTTGTTTTGGCTCTGTACTCCAGCACTTTGGATTTTATATAATGACTATGGGGTTAAAGTGCAGACTGTCAGTTTTAATTTGAGGTTATTTTCATCCATATTGGATGAACAGTTTAGAAATTACTTTTTGTACATAGTTCCCTTTGGGGAACAAAAGTATTGGGACAAATTCACTTATGGGTATTAAAGTAGTCAAAAGTTTATTTATAGCAGGCAATGATTACGTCAAGCTTGTGACTCTACAAACTTGTTGGATCCATTTGCAGTTCTTTTTGGTTTATTTTGTCCCCAACAGAAACAGAATATAAATTGTTTCTAAACTTCTACATTAATGTGGATGCTACCATGGTTACGGGTAATCTTGATTTAATCGTGACTAATGAGAGGGAGAAAGTTAGACACACGGATATCAAACCCCCAAGACATGCTAACTTCTCACCATTACAATAACAGGGGAGGTTAGCATTAATATAATATCAAACCCCCAAGACATGCTAACTTCTCACCATTACAATAACAGGGGAGGTTAGCATTAATATAATATCAAACCCCCAAGACATGCTAACTTCTCACCATTACAATAACAGGGGAGGTTAGCATTAATATAATATCAAACCCCCAAGACATGCTAACTTCTCACCATTACAATAACAGGGGAGGTTAGCATTAATATAATATCAAACCCCCAAGACATGCTAACTTCTCACCATTACAATAACAGGGGAGGTTAGCATTAATATAATATCAAACCCCCAAGACATGCTAACTTCTAACCATTACAATAACAGGGGAGGTTAGCATTAATATAATATCAAACCCCCAAGACATGCTAACTTCTGACCATTACAATAACAGGGGAGGTTAGCATTAATATAATATCAAACCCCCAAGACATGCTAACTTCTGACCATTACAATAACAGGGGAGGTTAGCATTAATATAATATCAAACCCCCAAGACATGCTAACTTCTCACCATTACAATAACAGGGGAGGTTAACATTAATATAATACCAAACCCCCAAGACATGCTAACTTCTGACCATTACAATAACAGGGGAGGTTAGCATATTGAACAGAACACTAAATCACAGAAACATATGTTCTCTTCCATGCTAGATGTATATTTTCACCATGGCCCATAATTCATAAAGCGTCAAGAGTAGTGCTGATCTAGGATCAGTTTTGCCATTTAGATAATAATGAATATGATTATATGGACAGGGGGGGACCTGATCCTAGAACATCCCTCCTACTCTGAGACACTTTATGACTACGGTCCAAACCTACACTTTTGATGAATAATTTCTACAGACTTTCCACACCACAGTCTGTAGATCCAGACCAACTGATCTCAATACCAGTCAAGTGAAGAGCAATATTCTCTCTCTCTCTCTCTCTCTCTCTCTCTCTCTCTCTCTCTCTCTCTCTCTCCACCCTCTCTCTCTCTCTCCACCCTCTCTCTCTCCACCCTCTCTCTATCTCTCTCTCTCTCTCTCCACCCTCTCTCTCTCTCTCTCTCCACCCTCTCTCTCTCTCTCTCCTCTCTCTCTCCACCCTCTCTCTCCACCCTCTCTCTCTCTCATTAACCATACCTCTTATCAGTCTCATTCTGATGATCGTAAGATCTAAATCTGCACGAATCCCAGCTCACGTTGAATCAGCAATACACAAATTGTCTTAATCATTTATTTACTAACTAGCTAAATAAACACACAGAGTTACATACAGTCATGTGAAAAAGTAAGTACACCCCTGGAAAGATGGATATGTAACTTAGGAGGGTCCAGCCTTCCATAAAGATAAGAAAATTGGTCTGGTTTGGTCTTAACCATATGGGTGTGTGGTAACACATCATTCAACACAAACTTGGCCTACATGGGAGGTCAGGAAGGAAGAAGCATCTGCTCTCAAAAAAGAATGTCAAGACACACCTGACTTTTGGACCTGGGTAAAGTCAGTTGTGTCTTGATATTATTTTTTGAGAGCAGAGGCTTCTTCCTTCCTGACCTCCCATGTAGGCCAAGTTTGTGCAGTCTCTTTCTGACAGTGTACCCATGCAATTCGACATTGATTGTGGCAAGAGAGGCCTGTAGATCCCCTGATGTTACCCTGGGGTTCTTAGAGACTTCTATGAGCATCTTTCGGTCAGCTCTTGGGCTGACTTTGGTGGGACGACCTGTCCTAGGTAGTTTGCCAGTGGTCTGGAATGATATACTTCGAATTGCTTGGAAATGGATTTGTAACCCCTCCCAGACTCATGGGCAACAATAATCTTTCTTCTGAGGGCCTTGGTAGGTCTTTTGATCTTTCATCACTGCAGTCTGAGAACCGCAACGACTAGGATTTAATCACTTCTTCTTTAGTGAGTAATTGTTCAAAGTTCATACCAAGTTGCCATAATCAGCTCGTACTGTATTCGGGCTGGTCTAGTCAAAATTCAAAATTTTAACCTGACGATTGTCACCTCCATGTTATCTTGTAACATGAAGATTTCGTTAGATAGAGTTGTAATTCAACCATTGGCTACCTTGGCTCACGCCGTGGTTTGCTTAGTTTGATGTGAATGGCGTCACAAGGGGGCTTTTGTAATGGGAAGAGAAGGAGCGTGTTTCATCCTTCTAACCCAATGAAAGTTCACTTTGGTGTGTGTTTGTGTGTGTTTGATTGTGTTTGATTGTGTGTGTGTGATTGTGTGATTGTGTGTGTGTTTGATTGTGTGTGTGTGTGTGTGTGATTGTGTGTGTGCCTTTTTAGATACATTTTTACATCTCTCTTTATAATTCTGCCTTTACTTCTCCTCTATTTAATGACAGTGTCATGGTTGTGTGAGATACACATGGCGTTCTGAAGACTTGGGTTTTAGTCACTAATTTAACTCTTCGTTTCCGGTCCTCTAGCAGTGTACAGGACTCTGTAGTTATTTGACTGAGTTGTTTACTGTACAGTGATGCAGGTAACAAAGTGTTCTCGTGAGCGGACCTCTGTTGTTGTCTCTGAATGGATCAATAAAGATATATTGTATTGTATGAGTCAATAAATATATATTGTATTAAACTGTTCTGCCAATAGCAATGAGGGAGGGTTGGTGTAGACCTCAGTGTTCTCTGACTTGGCATCCCACTGGCTGGGATCCTGTCCAACAGATAACATCTATTAGCCTGGTAGAGAAGGGATATCCACTGGCTGGGACCCTGTCCAACAGATAACATCTATTAGCCTGGTAGAGAAGGGATATCCACTGGCTGGGACCCTGTCCAACAGACAACATCATCTATTAGCCTGGTAGAGAAGGGATATCCACTGGCTGGGACCCTGTCCAACAGACAACATCATCTATTAGCCTGGTAGAGAAGGGATATCCACTGGCTGGGATCCTGTCCAACAGACAACATCATCTATTAGCCTGGTAGAGAAGGTATATCCACTGGCTGGGACCCTGTCCAACAGACAACATCATCTATTAGCCTGGTAGAGAAGGGATATCCACTGGCTGGGATCCTGTCCAACAGACAACATCATCTATTAGCCTGGTAGAGAAGGTATATCCACTGGCTGGGATCCTGTCCAACAGACAACATCATCAGCAGGGAATAGAGACTCGTCTTCATTGATGACTGAAGGAGGGAGGGAAGCCTTTCTTCCCTTGGAGGTTAGTGGCCCATATACTAGAACTCCGTCAGGTAGGGCTGTGAGAGGCTGGAGGGGGAGAGAGGACGATGATCCACAGGGATGGACAGGTCTTTTTATTAATGGAGGGCAGGAGCCCTTCTTCCTGTAAGGAGGGCTTCTGCTGAAGGTTACAACCATAGCAATGGAATCTATAGAATGGGCCTCCCCATTCAAGTCTCTGGTGGAATAATGGGTGGACTGGCTAGCAGCCATTGAGAGTGTACCAATGTGTTTATCAGTCAAATTGCAGGGTTAGTGGCTTCGAAGCCTGTTCTATAGAGTATATTTCTATGGTTAGAACACCTCTGCTTCTTTCAGTCAGGGAGGAAAGAAAACCCTTCTGCTGGAGGTTAGTGCAAGGGACCAACCATTACTGCTGGAGGTTAGTGACCAAGGACCAGCCATTACTGCTGGAGGTGAGTGGTCAGGGACCAACCATTACTGCTGGAGGTTAGTGACCAAGGACCAGCCATTACTGCTGGAGGTTAGTGGTCAGAGACCAACCATTACTGCTGGAGGTTAGTGACCAAGGACCAGCCATTACTGCTGAGGTTAGTGGCCAGGGACCAGCCATTACTGCTGGAGGTTAGTGGTCAGGGACCAACCATTACTGCTGGAGGTTAGTGACCAAGGACCAGCCATTACTGCTGGAGGTTAGTGGCCAGGGACCAACCATTACTGCTGGAGGTTAGTGGTCAGGGACCAACCATTACAGCTGGAGGTTAGTGGTCAGGGACCAACCATTACTGCTGGAGGTTAGTGGTCAGGGACCAACCATTACTGCTGGAGGTTAGTAACCAGGGACCAACCATTACTGCTGGAGGTTAGTGGTCAGGGACCAACCATTACAGCTGGAGGTTAGTGGTCAGGGACCAACCATTACTGCTGGAGGTTAGTAACCAGGGACCAACCATTACTGCTGGAGGTTAGTGGTCAGGGACCAACCATTACAGCTGGAGGTTAGTGGTCAGGGACCAACCATTACTGCTGGAGGTTAGTGGTCAGGGACCAACCATTACTGCTGGAGGTTAGTGACCAGAGACCAACAATTACTGCTGGAGGTCAGTGGTCAGGGACCAACCATTACTGCTGGAGGTTAGAGAGACAGGGGTTACAGTAACTAAGGGGAATAGCTGCCCTTAGAGAGACCTTGGTTACAGGTTTTCCTCTTAAGACTTTGAAGGTGTCGCTCTGAAAACCTTCCCCCAAAACCACTTGTCTTTGCACAGCCATCCTTGCAGTAAACAAAACACACATCAACCACGCCATGACCAAGTCCACATACCATTAAACTCATTTATTGTTTTATTTTTATGTAACCTTTATTTAACTAGGCATGGCAGTAAAGAACAGATTCTTATTTACAATGACATCCTACCTACAGGGTCAGTCCCTGGAGCAAATTAGGGTTAAGTGCCTTGCTCAAGGACACATCGACAGGTTTTTCACCTTGTCGGCTCGGGTATTCGAACCAGCGACGTTTCGGTTACTGGCCCAATGTTCTAACCGCTAGGCTACCTGCCACCCTCTAACACTAATAAGCTTTTGTCTTATTGAGGATCAGCAGAGGAGCCATCTTCCTCTAAATCATCATCTCAGAACTCTCATCAAAATAAGTCACCATGACAACACCAGTTGAGACATATTTTGGTCATGATACAAAGTTAGTTTAATCTGTCAAGTCAGTTGACAGGATTACATGGACAGTTCTAATGAGTAGAGAGAAGCTTAGCTTGGCCTGGGGATGGGGGTTGGGGCTGAGAGGCTGCCCCCATCAGGCATGCGTGCAGGTGGGATTGGATGAGCAGCTTGTTGGGGGGTTATGGCTTGCATGTGTTCCTCATTCCTCCCAGGGTGTTCTCTCTCTGCTGGTTGGGTGTTATGATGCTGCATACACTGGCGCTTGGTGTTCTCTCTGCTGGTCAGGTGTTATGATGCTGCATACGTTGGTGCTTGGTGTTCTCTCTCTGCTGGTCAGGTGTTATGATGCTGCATACGTTGGCGCTTGGTGTTCTCTCTGCTGGTCAGGTGTTATGATGCTGCATACGTTGGCGCTTGGTGTTCTCTCTGCTGGTCAGGTGTTATGATGCTGCATACGTTGGTGCTTGGTGTTCTCTCTCTGCTTGTCAGGTGTTATGATGCTGCATACGTTGGCGCTTGGTGTTCTCTCTGCTGGTCAGGTGTTATGATGCTGCATACGTTGGTGCTTGGTGTTCTCTCTGCTGGTCAGGTGTTATGATGCTGCATACGTTGGTGCTTGGTGTTCTCTCTGCTGGTCAGGTGTTATGATGCTGCATACGTTGGTGCTTGGTGTTCTCTCTCTGCTGGTCAGGTGTTATGATGCTGCATACGTTGGTGCTTGGTGTTCTCTCTCTGCTGGTTGGGTGTTATGATGCTGACAGCCTGACAGGCAGATTGGAGTGGAGACAGTAGCCTGACAGGCAGGTTGGAGTGGAGACAGTAGCCTGACAGGCAGGACAGGCAGGTTGGAGTGGAGTCTGTGTGTGTGTGTAGAGCAGACCCTAGAAAGGGCCAGAACAATACAGGAAGTCTCTGTGGGTCTGTTGGAGCTGCCTCTCTGGGAAGTAGAAAGATACACTACATGACCAAAATTATGTGGACACCTGCTCGTCGAACATCTCATTCCAAACTCGTGGGCATTCCACTCTTCTTGGAAGGCTTTCCACTAGATGTTGGAACATTGCTGCGGGGACTTGCTTCCATTCGGCCAAGAGCATTAGTGAGGTCGGGCACTGATGTTAGGCAATTAGGCCTAGCTCGCAGTCAACGTTGTTGGATGGGGTTGGGGTCAGGGCTCTGTGCAAGCCAGTCAAGTTCTTCCACACTGATCTCAACAAACCATTTCTGTATGAACCTTGCTTTGTGCACGGGGGCATTGTCATGCTAAAACAGGAAAGGGCCTTCCCCAAACTGTTGCCACAAAGTTGGAAGCACAGAATTGTCTAGAATGTCATTGTATGCTGTAGCGTTAAGATTTCCCTTCACTGGAACTAAGGGGCCCGAACCATGAACAACAGCCCCAGACCATTATTCCTCCTCCACCAAACTTTACAGTTGGCACTGTGCATTGGGGCAGGTAGCGTTCTCCTGGCATCTGCCAAACCCAGATTTTCTGTCTGACTGCCAGAGGGTGAAGTGTGATTCATCTCTCCAGAGAACGCGTTTGCACTGCTCCAGAGTCCAATGGCGTCGAGCTTTACACCACTCCAGCCGACCCTTGGCATTACGCATGGTCATCTTAGGCTTGTGTGCGGCTGCTCGGCCATGGAAACCCATTTCATGAAGCTCCCGACGAACAGTTCTTGTGCTGAAGTTGCTTCCAGAGGCAGTTTAGAACTCGGTAGTGAGTGTTGCAACCAAGGACAGAACTGAGCCGTTGTTGATCCTAGACGTTTCCACTTCACAATAACTTAAAGTTGACCTGGGCAGCTCTAGCAGGGCAGAAATTTGACGAACTGACTTGTTGGAAAGGTTGCATCCTATGACGGTGCCATGTTGAAAGTCACTGAGCTCTTCAGTTAGGCCATTTTACTGCCAATGTTTGTCTATAGAGATTGCATGGCTCTGTGCTCGGTTTTATACACCTGTCAGCAACGGGTGAAATTGCTGAATCCACTAATTTCAAGGGATGTCCACATACTGCTGTATATATAGTGTATGAAGGGGTGTCCACATACTGCTGTATATATAGTGTATGAAGGGGTGTCCACATACTGCTGTATATATAGTGTATGAAGGGGTGTCCACATACTGCTGTATATATAGTGTATGAAGGGGTGTCCACATACTGCTGTATATATAGTGCATGAAGGGGTGTCCACATACTGCTGCATATATAGTGTATGAAGGGGTGTCCACATACTGCTGTATATATAGTGTATGAAGGGGTGTCCACATACTGCTGTATATATAGTGTATGAAGGGGTGTCCACATACTGCTGTATATATAGTGTATGAAGGGGTGTCCACATACTGCTGTATATATAGTGTATGAAGGGGTGTCCACATACTGTTGTATATATAGTGCATGAAGGGGTGTCCACATACTGCTGCATATATAGTGTATGAAGGGGTGTTCACATACTGCTGTATATATAGTGTATGAAGGGGTGTCCACATACTGTTGTATATATAGTGCATGAAGGGGTGTCCACATACTGCTGTATATATAGTGTATGAAGGGGTGTCCACATACTGCTGTATATATAGTGTATGAAGGGGTGTCCACATACTGCTGTATATATAGTGTATGAAGGGGTGTCCACATCCTGCTGTATATATAGTGTATGAAGGGGTGTCCACATCCTGCTGTATATACTGTATACAGTGTAGTAGAAACAAAACAGTAGCCTGACAGGGAGGTTGAAGCTGTGTGTGTGTGTGTGTGTGTGTGTGTGTGTGTGTGTAGTATAGAGTAATTGTGTAATCTACACAACCTCCTGTGAGCAGCTGCTATTGGAGGAATGTGGCTCAAAGCAGGAAGCAGCAGGAGACAATGGCACCGTTCTCTTACATAAGTGCTTTTCTACATAGCTGTAATATTAGTAACTTTAGTCCTCAGCTGGAGCCTTTCAGGGAGGTTTCAAAGCATATGGACCGTCCCAAATGGCACCCTTTTACCTATTTAGTGCACTACTTTAGACCAATGCCCATAGGGAATATAGGGTGCCATTGCCCTGGTCAAAGGTAGTTTATAGGGTGCCATTTGGGATGAAGCCTCACAGCCTTTCAGAGTGGGCTGAAAGCATACAGCCATTCAGGTTGAAATGCACTGAGTGAAGAAAGGTCACCATTCACCGTTCTCATTCAGAGCTAGCAGAACCCTCTGAATGGAGAGATGGCATTCCAGTGAGCAGTGATTATCTGTTCTCTTTGTTTCTGTTCTTTTCTTTTGAAGGCCGCTCTGAATGTCTGAAAGCTGAAGAACGTCCATCCACTTTATGAAGGCCGCTCTGAATGGCTGAAAGCTGAAGAACGTCCATCCACTTTATGAAGGCCGCTCTGAATGGCTGAAAGCTGAAGAACGTCCATCCACTTTATGAAGGCCGCTCTGAATGGCTGAAAGCTGAAGAACGTCCATCCACTTTATGAAGGCCGCTCTGAATGGCTGAAAGCTGAAGAACGTCCATCCACTTTATGAAGGCCGCTCTGAATGGCTGAAAGCTGAAAAACATCCATCCACTTTATGAAGGCCGCTCTGAATGGCTGTACAACCGCTGTTTGACTTGTCAGAATCAGGACATGTATGTCACATGTGAAGACATCAAAACTATGACATAACACATATGGAGTCATGTAGTAACCAAAAAAGTGTGGGTTACTACATGATTCCATATGTGTTACTTCATAGTTTTGATGTCTTCACTTTTATTCTACAATGTAAAAAAATAGTACAAATAAAGAAAAACACTTGAATGAGTAATATTCCAAACTTTTGGCCCCCAG
>CM042421.1:1747236-1752236 GCA_023634145.1 Thymallus thymallus
CTGTTCTCCACTCATTACCTGTATTAACTGCACCTGTTTGAACTCGTTACCTGTATAAAAGACACCTGTCCACACACTCAATCAAACAGACTCCAACCTCTCCACAATGGCCAAGACCAGAGAGCTGTGTAAGGACATCAGGGATAAAATTGTAGACCTGCACAAGGCTGGGATGGGCTACAGGACAATAGGCAAGCAGCTTGGTGAGAAGGCAACAACTGTTGGCGCAATTATTAGAAAATGGAAGAAGTTCAAGATGACGGTCAATCTCCCTCGGTCTGGGGCACCATGCAAGATCTCACCTCGTGGGGCATCAATGATCATGAGGAAGGTGAGGGATCAGCCCAGAACTACACGGCAGGACCTGGTCAATGACCTGAAGAGAGGTGGGACCACAGTCTCAAAGAAACCATTAGTAACACACTACGCCGTCATGGATTAAAATCCTGCAGCGCACGCAAGGTCCCCCTGCTCAAGCCAGCGCATGTCTAGGCCTGTCTGAAGTTTGCCAATAACCATCTGGATGATCCAGAGGAGGAACGGGAGAAGGTCATGTGTTCTGATGAGACAGAAATAGAGCTTTTTGGTCTAAACTCCACTCGCCGTGTTTGGAGGAAGAAGAAGGATGAGTACAACCCCAAGAACACCATCCCAACCGTGAAGCATGGAGGTGGAAACATCATTCTTTGGGGATGCTTTTCTGCAAAGGGGACAGGACGACTGCAACGTATTGAGGGGAGGATGGATGGGGCCATGTATCGTGAGATCTTGGCCAACAACCTCCTTCCCTCAGTAAGAGCATTGAAGATGGGTCGTGGCTGGGTCTTCCAGCATGACAACGACCCGAAACACACAGCCAGGGCAACTAAGGAGTGGCTCCGTAAGAAGCATCTCAAGGTCCTGGAGTGGCCTAGCCAGTCTCCAGACCTGAACCCAATAGAAAATCTTTGGAGGGAGCTGAAAGTCCGTATTGCCCAGCGACAGCCCCAAAACCTGAAGGATCTGGAGAAGGTCTATATGGAGGAGTGGGCCAAAATCCCTGCTGCAGTGTGTGCAAACCTGGTCAAGAACTACAGGAAATGTATGATCTCTGTAATTGCAAACAAAGGTTTCTGAACCAAATATTAAGTTCTGCTTTTCTGATGTATCAAATACTTATGTCATGCAATAAAATGCAAATTAATTACTTAAAAATCATACAATGTGATTTTCTGGATTTTTGTTTTAGATTCCGTCACTCACAGTTGAAGTGTACCTATGATAAAAATTACAGACTTCTACATGCTTTGTAAGTGGGAAAACCTGCAAAATCGGCAGTGTATCAAATACTTGTTCTCCCCACTGTAAGGTCTGCATAAAAGGAGGTTAATCCATTTCAGATGTCCATGAATGCAGTAGTACCAAGTCAAATGGTGCACTATATACAACAATCACTGAAAATTAAGAGTATGTTTTCATTCCAGGCCAGAAAAAGCTCAATGAAAATCAGGACATGTAAATGATAATATATTATGGTTACCTAAATACACAAGAGATTACCAGGGATTTTAACATCAGTCTTTTGGAGACTGTTTATATGAAAAAATACACAATTCAAAAGCCAATTTGTTGTATTTTTCATAGCTAGAAATGTGCACCTATAGTAATGTCCATTTAGATCCACAGAGCCACATACAGATGTTCCATTGTAGATTTCTGTTGGCAACATCTGTGCTCGTCATATACCTTGCAGGGCTATTAACTAAAGACAGTGTAAAACATACACAACATATAGCCGCCAACAAACCAAGTCCTCATCTGCTTTAAAACCATACAATACTGTAGTGGAATGGAATAGTCCTGTTTTAAAACCCTACAATACTACAGTGGAATGGAATAGTCCTGTTTTAAAACCATACAATACTACAGTGGAATGGAATAGTCCTGTTTTAAAACCATACAATACTACAGTGGAATGGAATAGTCCTGTTTTAAAACCCTACAATACTGTAGTGGAATTGAATAGTCCTGCTTTAAAACCATACAATACTGTAGTGGAATGCAATAGTCCTGCTTTAAAACCCTACAATACTGTAGTGGAATGGAATAGTCCTGTTTTAAAACCCTAAAATACTGTAATGGAATGGAATAGTCCTGTTTTAAAACCCTAAAATACTGTAATGGAATGGAATAGTCCTGTTTTAAAACCCTAAAATACTGTAGTGGAACGGAATAGTCCTGTTTTAAATTCCTAAAATACTGTAGTGGAACGGAATAGTCCTGTTTTAAATTCCTAAAATACTGCAGTGGAATGGAATAGTCTTGTTTTAAAACCATACAACACTGTAGTGGAATGGAATAGTCCTGCTTTAAACCCATACAATACTGTAGTGGAATGGAATAGTCCTGTTTTAAAACCCTACAATACTGTAGTGGAATGGAATTGTCCTGCTTTAAAACCATACAATACTGTAGTGGAATGGAATAGTCCTGTTTTAAAACCCTAAAATACTGTAACGGAATGGAATAGTCCTGTTTTAAAACCCTACAATACTGTAACGGAATGGAATAGTCCTGTTTTAAAACCCTACAATACTACAGTGGAATAGTCCTGTTTTAAAACCCTACAATACAGTAGTGGAATGGAATAGTCTTGTTTTAAAACCCTACAATACTGTAGTGGAATGGAATAGTCCTGCTTTAAAACCATACAATACTGTAGTGGAATGGAATAGTCCTGTTTTAAAACCCTACAATACTGTAGTGGAATGGAATAGTCCTGCTTTAAAACCATACAATACTGTAGTGGAATGAAATAGTCCTGTTTTAAATTCCTAAAATACTGTAGTGGAATGGAATAGTCCTGTTTTAAAACCCTACAATACTACAGTGGAATGGAATAGTCCTGTTTTAAAACCCTAAAGTACTGTAATGGAATGGAATAGTCCTGTTTTAAAACCCTACAATACTACAGTGGAATGGAATAGTCCTGTTTTAAAACCCTACAATACTGCAGTGGAATGGAATAGTCCTGGTTTAAGACCATACAATACTGTAGTGGAATGGAATAGTCCTGTTTTAAAACCCTACAATACTGTAGTGGAATGGAATTGTAATGAAGCGTCAGCGGAGTGAGGATCCATCTGCAGTTTATTGCAAGTCAGACTCACAAGCAGTAACAGATGCAATAGAGACAGCGTAAGCGGGAACAGGCCGAGGTCAGGGTAGGCAGCAAACATGCAAAAATTCCAAAGACAGGCAGAGTTCTGGGGAGGCAGCAAACTAACAGAGTCCAAAAGGCAGGCAAGGTCTGGGCAGGTAGCAAACTTACAGAGTCCAAAAGGTAGGCAAAGATCAGGGCAGGCAGAAAACAAACAGAGTCCAAGGGCAGGCAAAGGTCAGGGCAGGCAGCAAACAAATCCAAGGGTATGAGAAACAGTCCAAGTCAAAACACGGGAAAAATACTAGCAAAAGGAATAAACGCTCAGAAAAGTTCACCGGAGCAAAACAAGACTTCGCACTGATACTGTGTAACTGGAGTGCTTAAGTAGTGTGTGTAATGAACTGCAGGTGTGTGTAATTAGTCCCAGGAATGAGGGCCTATGGGAGATGAAGTCCAAAAGGTAACCAGTTAGTATTCGGGTGATGTCTCCCTCTGGTGGTGTGAGAGAGGTGGTGCGGAACCCTCATTCGTTACAGGAATAGTCCTGTTTTAAAACCATACAATACCGTAGTGGAATGGCATAGTCCTGTTTTAAAACCATACAATACCGTAGTGGAATGGAATAGTCCTGTTTTAAAACCCTACAATACCGTAGTGGAATGGAATAGTCCTGTTTTAAAACCCTACAATACTGTAGTGGAATGGAATGGAATAGTCCTGTTTTAAAACCATGAATTACTTTAGTGGAATGGAATAGTCCTGTTTTAAAACTCTACAATACCGTAGTGGAATGGAATAGTCCTGTTTTAAAACCCTACAATACTGTAGTGGAATGGAATGGAATAGTCATGATTTAAAACCATGAATTAATTTAGTGGAATGGAATAGTCCAGAACACTGAATTATGTTTAAATGATATCTTTATATATATCCATATTTCCTATTTCCCACTACACACACAAACACTACACACACAAACACTACACACACAAACACTACACACACAAAAAGTAATGGCTGCCTTCTCATGTACAAAGAATGGAAGTTCTGTTCTAATAAAATATAATAGACATTTAACATATATTATCCACACTAGCATAACACTAAGAATGAAGCTATGTATTATATGTGGTACAGTAATATAGTGGTAGTACAGTAATATAGTGGTAGTACAGTAATATAGTGGTAGTACAGTAATATAGTGGTAGTACAGTAATATAGTGGTGGTACAGTAATATAGTGGTGGTACAGTAATATAGTGGTAGTACAGTAATATAGTGGTAGTACAGTAATATATCCTCTATTGAGGTACAGTAATATAGTGGTAGTAGAGTAATATAGTGGTAGTACAGTAATATAGTGGTGGTACAGTAATATAGTGGTAGTACAGTAATATAGTGGTAGTACAGTAATATAGTGGTAGTACAGTAATATAGTGGTAGTACAGTAATATAGTGGTGGTACAGTAATATAGTGGTAGTACAGTAATATAGTGGTAGTACAGTAATATAGTGGTGGTACAGTAATATAGTGGTGGTACAGTAATATAGTGGTAGTACAGTAATATAGTGGTGGTACAGTAATATAGTGGTAGTACAGTAATATAGTGGTGGTACAGTAATATAGTGGTAGTACAGTAATATAGTGGTAGTACAGTAATATAGTGGTAGTACAGTAATATAGTGGTGGTACAGTAATATAGTGGTAGTACAGTAATATAGTGGTAGTATAGTAATATAGTGGTGGTACAGTAATATAGTGGTAGTACAGTAATATAGTGGTGGTACAGTAATATAGTAATATAGTGGTAGTACAGTAATATAGTGGTAGTACAGTAATATAGTGGTGGTACAGTAAT
>CM042421.1:1757236-1797236 GCA_023634145.1 Thymallus thymallus
TACACAGACTGGACATGGTATAGGTATATATACAGTACTGTTTACAGAATATGTTAGTAAGCATGATGCAGTCATGATACAGCAACCATAGTGTGGTAAAAGAGAGATGGTCTGCTGTTACTGGGCTATGATACACTGAGCCTCAGAGAGATGGTCTGCTGTTACTGGGCTATGATACACTGAGCCTCAGAGAGATGGTCTGCTGTTACTGGGCTATGATACACTGAGCCTCAGAGAGAGGGTCTGCTATTACTGGGCTATGATACACTGAGCCTCAGAGAGATGGTCTGCTGTTACTGGGCTATGATACACTGAGCCTCAGAGAGATGGTCTGCTGTTACTGGGCTATGATACACTGAGCCTCAGAGAGATGGTCTGCTGTTACTGGGCTATGATACACTGAGCCTCAGAGAGAGGGTCTGCTGTTACTGGGCTATGATACACTGAGCCTCAGAGAGAGGGTCTGCTGTTACTGGGCTATGATACACTGAGCCTCAGAGAGAGGGTCTGCTGTTACTGGGCTATGATACACTGAGCCTCAGAGAGAGGGTCTGCTGTTACTGGGCTATGATACACTGAGCCTCAGAGAGAGGGTCTGCTGTTACTGGGCTATGATACACTGAGCCTCAGAGAGATGGTCTGCTGTTACTGGGCTATGATACACTGAGCCTCAGAGAGATGGTCTGCTGTTACTGGGCTATGATACACTGAGCCTCAGAGAGATGGTCTGCTGTTACTGGGCTATGATACACTGAGCCTCAGAGAGAGGGTCTGCTGTTACTGGGCTATGATACACTGAGCCTCAGAGAGAGGGTCTGCTGTTACTGGGCTATGATACACTGAGCCTCAGAGAGAGGGTCTGCTGTTACTGGGCTATGATACACTGAGCCTCAGAGAGATGGTCTGCTGTTACTGGGCTATGATACACTGAGCCTCAGAGAGATGGTCTGCTGTTACTGGGCTATGATACACTGAGCCTCAGAGAGAGGGTCTGCTGTTACTGGGCTATGATACACTGAGCCTCAGAGAGATGGTCTGCTGTTACTGGGCTATGATACACTGAGCCTCAGAGAGATGGTCTGCTGTTACTGGGCTATGATACACTGAGCCTCAGAGAGAGGGTCTGCTGTTACTGGGCTATGATTAGGGTTGCAAACCGTCGGAAAATGTCCGGTACATTTCCAGACTTTTCCAGAAAGTTTTTCTGACATTTTCCATGGGAAGTTAAGCCCTGGAATTTTGGGAATTTTACTTATAGGTTAGTTTATAACAGTGAACCTTTAAGGCAATTCTAGGTCTTGTGGCATATTTTGGTTAAACTATCCCCAATTCAATGGAATTGCAACCCTCTGCATGCACAGTGCATTCTTCCATCACATGTACAGCTGATTCTCAAGATCTTGCACACTAATGAGATGCTATTGAGCCCACACTACTACACTGTCTGAGCCAAGGACTACATGCTTTCTGGTATGTTTTGAGTACAATACTGGGTGGGTGAATATATTTTATATGACATACATAATTTTTTGTTAACTAGTAAATAGTAGCCTACAGCAAAGTGTGTTTAAATAATTTCTAACTTGTTAACAATTTCTGCTAGTTTGCTACAATGTGAGTTTTAGCTTGCTTGAGCCTGCTAACTGAGGAGTGTTAATTCACCTGTTTCCATTAATGTTGGGGTGGTGTTGTCATCATGTTTGACAGTCTCCTGGAGGGAAAGGAGTCTCTCCAAGAAATGCCCATATCACCGTCTGCTGATATGGACAGCCCAATCAAGAGGATCCTCCTGGATGATGTATTTTGGGAGAGAGTGGTAAGCAGCCTGAAACTCCTGAAACCTATAGCAGTAGCCATTGCATGGATTGAGGGAGACAATGCCATCCTGTCTGATGTTCAGACTCTGCTTGCAGATGTAAGAGAAGAAATCCGTACTGCCCTGCCCACTTCACTGTTGTTCCAAGCAGAGGAAACTGCAGTTCTGAAATACATGAAAAAGCATGAAGACTTCTGCCTGAAGCCCATACACACCG
This sequence comes from Thymallus thymallus, assembly GCA_023634145.1. Classification (NCBI taxonomy): domain Eukaryota; kingdom Metazoa; phylum Chordata; class Actinopteri; order Salmoniformes; family Salmonidae; genus Thymallus; species Thymallus thymallus. The sequence continues at coordinate 1,759,270 of CM042421.1, forward strand.
CAGCGTACATGTTAGACCCCAAGTATGCTGGAAAGAGCATCCTGTCTGGTGCAGAGATCAACAAGGAATATGGTGTCATCACTACCATGTCTCGCCACCTTGGCCTGGATGAGGGCAAGGTTCTTGGCAGTCTGGCGATGGAGATGCAATATGGCAGTCGTGCCAACATATCTCATCAGCCACCTGGTGGAAGGGACTTTGTGGATCTGAGGCTCTTTCCCCTGTTGCCTCCATCATCCTCCAAATCCCACCAACATCAGCCGCCTCAGAGCGCAACTGGTCCTTGTTTGGGAACACACACACCAAAGCACGCAACAGGCTGACCAATACAAGGGTTGAACATTTTTTGGCCATCCGGGCAAATTTTTGTCTTTTTGAGCCTGACAACGAGCCATCCTCAACAAGGTTGGAAAGTGACAGTGAAGATGAGGCCTCAGAGTCTGATGTTCAAGAGGTGGACATTGAGGAGGTCCAGGGAGAAGACATGGAAGCCTGAGAGGAAGACAACCAAAGCTTTAGTTTCTAGACTATCATTTTACAGATGTATGTTGAAAGTGTTTTTGGGAGATGTGATGGATCACTGGGGATCATTCAATATTCCCTTTCTTTTGTTGTTCAGTGAAATCATCTCATATGAAGAGTCAACTCATTTAATTAAAGGTCAATTCGTAACTGATTCGTTTTTTTTATTTCTATTGGAAGGATTTGATAATTTGCTATTTTGTCTTCTTATGAGAAGGTAAAAGGTTTATGTTTCTGTCTCCATATGATATGCTAAATATATCCAATGCAAAAAGCATCTATATTTATTTGCATATATTTCTGTAAATTCACACATATTTCCGTTAATTCTCATATATTCCCGTTAATTCCCATGGGAAGTTTCCACCTCTGAATATTCCCCAAAATGTGCAACCCTAGCTATGATACACTGAGCCTCAGAGAGATGGACTGCTGTTACTGGGCTATGCTGCTGAGTAGGAGAGAGAGAGAGATGGTCTGCTGTTACTGGGCTATGCTGCTGAGTAGGAGAGAGAGAGAGATGGTCTGCTGTTACTGGGCTATGCTGCTGAGTAGGAGAGAGAGAGATGGTCTGCTGTTACTGGGCTATGCTGCTGAGTAGGAGAGAGAGAGAGATGGTCTGCTGTTACTGGGCTATGCTGCTGAGTAGGAGAGAGAGAGAGATGGTCTGCTGTTACTGGGCTATGCTGCTGAGTAGGAGAGAGAGAGAGATGGTCTGCTGTTACTGGGCTATGCTGCTGAGTAGGAGAGAGAGAGAGATGGTCTGCTGTTACTGGGCTATGCTGCTGAGTAGGAGAGAGAGAGAGATGGTCTGCTGTTACTGGGCTATGCTGCTGAGTAGGAGAGAGAGAGAGATGGTCTGCTGTTACTGGGCTATGCTGCTGAGTAGGAGAGAGAGAGAGATGGTCTGCTGTTACTGGGCTATTCTGCTGAGTAGGAGAGAGAGAGAGATGGACTGCTGTTACTGGGCTATGCTGCTGAGTAGGAGAGAGAGAGATGGACTGCTGTTACTGGGCTATGCTGCTGAGTAGGAGAGAGAGAGAGATGGTCTGCTGTTACTGGGCTATGCTGCTGAGTAGGAGAGAGAGAGAGATGGTCTGCTGTTACTGGGCTATGCTGCTGAGTAGGAGAGAGAGAGAGATGGACTGCTGTTACTGGGCTATGCTGCTGAGTAGGAGAGAGAGAGAGATGGTCTGCTGTTACTGGGCTATGCTGCTGAGTAGGAGAGAGAGAGAGATGGTCTGCTGTTACTGGGCTATGCTGCTGAGTAGGAGAGAGAGAGAGATGGTCTGCTGTTACTGGGCTATGCTGCTGAGTAGGAGAGAGAGAGAGATGGTCTGCTGTTACTGGGCTATGCTGCTGAGTAGGAGAGAGAGAGAGATGGTCTGCAGCCTCCACTGATTAAAACGTTGTTCCACTTTTATCAAGGGGCCCAATGTGTGCCATTAAAACACATCCCACCATCAGCCTGCAATGTGGACATGCTGCATGATGGATGCATGTACTCGTGTGGCTTTCTCCATACCCTAGTTCTCCCATCAGTGTGAAACAGCAGGAACCAGGATTTATCAGACCAGGCAGTTTCTTTTCTTGTTTTTTGCTGAAAGAATTGGAACTCTGTAAGGTCGTCGGCAGCCATACCCCAATCGTGTCAAGGTACGACAAGTTGTGCATTCATTTATGGATCTTTGGGCACCAATGTTGTACTGGACTGTCAGTTGACTAACTGTTGCCTGTCTGTTGCTCTGCGTTGTACTGAACTGTCAGTTGACTAACTGTTGCCTGTCTGTTGCTCTGCGTTGTACTGAACTGTCAGTTGACTAACTGTTGCCTGTCTGTTGCTCTGCGTTGTACTGGACTGTCAGTTGACTATCTGTTGCCTGTCTGTTGTTCACCTGGATTCACCTGGTCAGTCTGTCATGGAAAGAGTTCCTAATGTTTTGTCCACCCATTCTGAAAGCATTACAGCTAGGACACACGTCTCTGTAGTACACACCATGACCTTAACTTGACTTTATTACAAGGCCCCTCCCACTGAGGCAGGGTACGTGATCAAAAGCATTGATACTGATTACAGTAATACACAAGGGACAAAAACAAGCATCAAGCCCCAATCCATACATGTACACAAGACCAAAAGAACAGCCTCCACTGTGACTCCATGCATCTAGGGAGAGATCCAACCAACAGCCCCCGACAGAACGTGGTGTCAGACTTCTCTAGAAGAGATGCTTAGCCCTCTTTTTGGCAGCATGTCAGACTTCTCTAGAAGAGATGCTTAGCCCTCTTTTTGGCAGCACATTAAATCATCCATCATTTCCAGAGATGGGTTGACCCTGGATTAAGAGACCAGTATGTTCAGGCAGAGAGAAATGGAGAGAAGATATATCTCCTCCTCATCTGTCTGTCTCCAATGCAACCCTTCTCAGGCTGGGTTACAAACAGGCATCTTTATTTTCCACATCCCTGTTTTATTGTCTCAAATCTGGTGATACTGTACGTACAGCAGTAGCCTACAGTCCCATACGCTAGACACAGAGCTGTAGCCTACAGTCCCATACGCTAGACACAGAGCTGTAGCCTACAGTCCCATACGCTAGACACAGAGCTGTAGCCTACAGTCCCATACGCTAGACACAGAGCTGTAGCCTACAGTCCCATACGCTAGACACAGAGCTGTAGCCTACAGTCCCATACGCTAGACACAGAGCTGTAGCCTACAGTCCCATACGCTAGACACAGAGCTGTAGCCTACAGTCCCATACGCTAGACACAGAGCTGTAGCCTACAGTCCCATACGCTAGACACAGAGCTGTAGCCTACAGTCCCATACGCTAGACACAGAGCTGTAGCCTACAGTCCCATACGCTAGACACAGAGCTGTAGCCTACAGTCCCATACGCTAGACACAGAGCTGATAGACATCTTTTAAGTATATACTTTAATACAGAGCCCTGTGATCCCTGGTCTACCTTCAGAAGGGTCGCTGACCAGCTGCCTGCCTCCCTCCCTCCCTGCCCCCTGCCTGCTTGCCTCCTTCCCTGCCTGCCTGCCTGCCTCACTGCCTGCCTGCCCCCCTCCCTGCCTGCCTCCCTGCCTGCCTCCCCCCTCCCTGCCTGCCTCCCTGCCTGCCTCCCCCCTCCCTGCCTGCCTCCCTGCCTGCCTCCCCCCTCCCTGCCTGCCTCCCTGCCTGCCTCCCCCCTCCCTGCCTGCCTCTCTGCCTGTCTCCCCCCTCCCTGCCTGCCTCCCTGCCTCCCTGCCTGCCTGCCTGCCTCCCTGCCTGCCTCCCTGCCTCCCTGCCTGCCTGCCTGCCTCCCTGCCTGCCTCCCCCCTCCCTGCCTGCCTCTCTGCCTGTCTCCCTCCATGGGTGATGGTGTTTTTATTAGCTTGAACGTATGCTTGTGATGCTCAATCCAGAATCCAGAATCCAGAATCTTCTCAATACTCTACTGATATTATCATTGCTAATGCAACGTATCCTACACACCAGCTTAAGTGACGTCGATCACACCCACAGAAAGACACTTCATCAGAGGGAGAGACAGATGGCCTGCGTCTCAAATGGCACCCTGTCCCCTATATAGTGCACTACTATTGACCAGTGCCCAGTAGTGCACTATATAGGGGATAGAGTGCCATTTGGGAGGCTGTCATGGTCAGCCATCATCACAGCTCTTCTCTTCAGCTCATCATTTCAATACTATCATGATGGCCTAATAATGATTCATACTGTGTACAGTACATATCAATCTACATACAGCGGGTGAAATAAGTGTTGAACACATCACCATTCTTCTCAGTAAATATATTTCCAAAGGTGCTATTGACATGACATTTTCACCAGATGTTGGTAACAACCCAAGTAATCCATACATACAAAGAAACCAAAACAAATAAGTTCAGAAATTAAGTTATGTGTAATAATGTGAAATGACACAGGGGAAAAGTATTGAACACACTTACTGATATTTATTTAATACTTTGTACTAAAGCCTTTGTTGGTAATGACAGCTTCAAGACGCCTCCTGTATGGAGAAACTAGTCGCATGCATTGCTCTGGTGTGATTTTGGCCCATTCTTCCACACAAACAGTCTTCAAATCTTGAAGGTTCCGTGGGCCTCTTCTATGAATCTTGATCTTCAGTTCTTTCCATAGATTTTCAATGGGATTTAAGTCAGGTGATTGGCTGGGCCATTCTAGCAGCTTTATTTTCTTTCTTTGAAACCAATTGAGAGTTTCCTTGGCTGTGTGTTTGGGATTATTGTCTTGCTGAAATGTCCACCCTCGTTTCATCTTCATCATCCTGGTAGATGGCAGCAGATTTTTGTCAATAATGTCTCTGTAAATTTGCCCATTCATCCTTCCTTCAATTATGTGAAGTTTGCCAGTACCATTTGCTGAAAAGCAGCCCCACACCATGATGTTCCCACCTCCAAACTTCACTGTTGGTATGGTGTTTTTAGGGCGATGTGCAGTGCCATTTCTCCTCCAAACATGGTGTGTATTATGACATCTAAACAGTTCAATTTTGCTCTCATCTGACCACACTATATTCTTCCAGTATTTCACTGGCTTTTCCAAATGTTGTGCAGCAAACTTTAAACGAGCTTCAACATGCTTTTTTTCAGCAATGGAGTTTGCATGGTGAGCGTGCATACAGGCCACTTACTGTTTTCTTTGAGACAACAGTACCTGCTAATTGCAGGTCTTTTTGAAGCTCTCCACAAGTGGTCCTTGGCTCTTGGACAACTTCTGATTATTCTTTTCACTCCTCTGTCAGAAATCTTGCGAGGAGCACCTGGTCGAGACAAATTTATGGTGAAATGATTGTCTTTCCACTTCCGTATTATGGCCCCAACAGTGCTCACTGGAACATTCAGAAGCTTAGAAATGCGCCTATAACCAATGCCATCATTATGTTTTGCAACAATTAGGTTGCGAAGGTCTTGAGACAGCTCTTTGCTTTTACCCATCATGAGATGTGTCTTGTGTGACACCTTGGCAATGAGACCTTTTTGTAGGCCATCAGTTGGGACTGAACCAGCTGATATTAATTTGCACTGACAGGGGGCTGGATTGCTTTTTAATTACTGATAGTTTTCAGCTGTTGTCTTGGCTTTCCATGCCTTTTTGCACCTCCCTTCATGTGTTCAATACTTTTTCCCTGTGTCATTTCACATTATTACACATTATTAATTTCTGAACTTATTTGTTTTGGTTTCTTTGTATGTATGGGTTGTTACCAACATCTGGTGAAAATTTCATGTCAATAGCACCTTTGGAAATATATTTACTGAGAAAAATGGTGACGTGTTCAATACTTATTTCACCCGCTGTATGTATGGCTGAGGCATGTCTGTAACATACATTTATAATATCCCTCTGGGGATGGATTCTACATCCCTGCCGGACACACACAGTATAGCATAAAGCTGCATTTAATTAGCTTTGCATCATTCAATGTATGTTACATTAATGGTTAAAACAGTCCAGAAGGGAATAGGTCTGGTTCGCCACAGCGCCCAAATGACAATGATTTCATCTTCATATAGATATCTCAGAGAGGAGGGGGTCTTACAGAATGTTCCAGTGACAGGCTGCAGCTTGATGATGGTGATAAGGATGAGTAGGCTGAGAGGAGGAGGAGGAGGACATGGGAATCTGTCTCCACGTTTAAAACAGAATGACAGTGTCTGCATACAAACCAAGCACCATCTAACCCCATCACCACTACTGGCCTTCTAGAAACACACTGACTAGAATCCTATCAGTGGAGGCTGGTGAGGGGAGGACGGCTTAGAGTAATGGCTGGAATGGAGTTTAATGTCTGGAATGGAGGGATTGGAATGGTATCAGACAAGTGAAAACCAATACTTGATACCATTCTATTCCCTCCATTACAGACATTATTATGAGCCGTCCTCCTCTCACCAGCCTCCACCGAATCCTATAATAACATGCTACAGCTATGGACAGAACAGAGAGGGATATTTTTTCCACAGATATTCTTATAAGTTTCCTTCCATGTCCCTGACTAGAGCTTTCTAGAAACATAGCAACAGACTAATCCTATCCAGATTAGAATGCAATAATACTAGTGTTCTACAGTGCTAGTGTTATGAACAGTACAGGAGACTACAGCCAGCAGGGTGTTATGAACAGTACAGGAGACTACAGCCAGCAGGGTGTTATGAACAGTACAGGAGACTACAGCCAGCAGGGTGTTATGAACAGTACATGAGACTACAGCCAGCAGGGTGTTATGAATAGTACAGGAGACTACAGCCAGCAGGGTGTTATGAACAGTACAGGAGACTACAGCCAGCAGGGTGTTATGAACAGTACAGGAGACTACAGCCAGCAGGGTGTTATGAACAGTACATGAGACTACAGCCAGCAGGGTGTTATGAACAGTACAGGAGACTACAGCCAGCAGGGTGTTATGAGCAGTACAGGAGACTACAGCCAGCAGGGTGTTATGAACAGTACAGGAGACTACAGCCAGCAGGGTGTTATGAACAGTACAGGAGACTACAGCCAGCAGGGTGTTATGAACAGTACAGGAGACTACAGCCAGCAGGGTGTTGTGAACAGTACAGGAGACTACAGCCAGCAGGGTGTTATGAACAGTACAGGAGACTACAGCCAGCAGGGTGTTGTGAACAGTACAGGAGACTACAGCCAGCAGGGTGTTATGAACAGTACAGGAGACTACAGCCAGCAGGGTGTTATGAACAGTACAGGAGACTACAGCCAGCAGGGTGTTGTGAACAGTACAGGAGACTACAGCCAGCAGGGTGTTATGAACAGTACAGGAGACTACAGCCAGCAGGGTGTTATGAACAGTACAGGAGACTACAGCCAGCAGGGTGTTATGAACAGTACAGGAGACTACAGCCAGCAGGGTGTTATGATCAGTACAGGAGACTACAGCCAGCAGGGTGTTATGAACAGTACAGGAGACTACAGCCAGCAGGGTGTTGTGAACAGTACAGGAGACTACAGCCAGCAGGGTGTTGTGAACAGTACAGGAGACTACAGCCAGCAGGGTGTTGTGAACAGTACAGGAGACTACAGCCAGCAGGGTGTTATGAACAGTACAGGAGACTACAGCCAGCAGGGTGTTATGAACAGTACAGGAGACTACAGCCAGCAGGGTGTTATGAACAGTACAGGAGACTACAGCCAGCAGGGTGTTGTGAACAGTACAGGAGACTACAGCCAGCAGGGTGTTGTGAACAGTACATGAGACTACAGCCAGCAGGGTGTTATGAACAGTACAGGAGACTACAGCCAGCAGGGTGTTGTGAACAGTACAGGAGACTACAGCCAGCAGGGTGTTATGAACAGTACAGGAGACTACAGCCAGCAGGGTGTTGTGAACAGTACATGAGACTACAGCCAGCAGGGTGTTATGAACAGTACAGGAGACTACAGCCAGCAGGGTGTTATGAACAGTACAGGAGACTACAGCCAGCAGGGTGTTGTGAACAGTACATGAGACTACAGCCAGCAGGGTGTTATGAACAGTACAGGAGACTACAGCCAGCAGGGTGTTGTGAACAGTACAGGAGACTACAGCCAGCAGGGTGTTATGAACAGTACAGGAGACTACAGCCAGCAGGGTGTTGTGAACAGTACAGGAGACTACAGCCAGCAGGGTGTTCTGCATGTTTCACCTCTAGACAAGCTCCATCCCTCCTCATCCCTGACAATGACTTCTAATCCTAACTAAACGGTTCTAATAAAACACTATGCAGAATATACTGTAGTTCAGACAAGGATATTTTCAAATGCAAGTTTTGTTTCTCCTGTGTTTACCAGGGAACCATTCTAAATAGAGTAAACAAACCAAGCTGACTCCAGTCAAGCAGAAAAGAAGAAAGACATTTGGGAACAAAACATGTGGAGAAATGCTGCTATCGCCCTCTAGTGGTGATTCATGTTAATTCAATAACTAATCTAAGTACCGGTACAGAGTCAATGTGAGGAGGCTATAAACAGGAAGTACCAGTACAGAGTCAATGTGAGGAGGCTATATACAGGAAGTACCAGTACAGAGTCAATGTGAGGAGGCTTTATACAGGGGTACCAGTACAGAGTCAATGTGAGGAGGCTTTATACAGGGGTACCAGTACAGAGTCAATGTGAGGAGGCTATATACAGGGGTACCAGTACAGAGTCAATGTGAGGAGGCTTTATACAGGGGTACCAGTACAGAGTCAATGTGAGGAGGCTATATACAGGGGTACCAGTACAGAGTCAATGTGAGGAGGCTATATACAGGAAGTACCAGTACAGAGTCAATGTGAGGAGGCTTTATACAGGGGTACCAGTACAGAGTCAATGTGAGGAGGCTATATACAGGGGTACCAGTACAGAGTCAATGTGAGGAGGCTATATAATACAGGGAGGGAGAGAGAGAGAGAGAGAGAGAGAGAGAGAGAGAGAGAGAGAGAGAGAGAGAGAGAGAGAGAGAGAGAGAGAGAGAGAGAGAGAGAGAGAGAGAGAGAGAGAGAGAGAGAGAGAGCGAGAGAGAGAGAGGCCCTGTAGGGTCTAGGAAGGTCACACAGAAACATAAGGGATTTCAGTAGGTTAAGCAGCTACACAGAGGAACAGTTGACATCTACAGTTATGAATGGCATCTCAGACAACTAGGACATGATTGTAACAAAATAAAAACATGGGGGATTTTAATGACTGATGATGTGACAGAGAGAGAGGGCATTCTCTTCCTGCTGGGACTTCTCTTAGCATACAGTAAAACAGTTATGATTGGCACATCACACAGTATGTGTGTGTGTGTGTGTGTGTGTGTGTGTGTGTGTATGTATGTATGTATGTATGTATGTATGTATGTATGTATGTATGTATGTATGTATGTATGTATGTATGTATGTACAATATGTGTGTGTGATCATGCATGTATGTGTCAGGTCATATGTGTGTGAGAACAGAAACAGTGTGTATCCTACCACCTGAGCCAGGCCAGTCTGTGTTGGAGACTCCCTTCCTGCTGTGTCTCCTCCTGTGATGGTTATACCCAGTCTGAAGGGTCTACTCTTCCTCACCCTGTGATGGTTATACCCAGTCTGAAGGGTCTACTCTTCCTCACCCTGTGATGGTTATACCCAGTCTGAAGGGTCTACTCTTCCTCACCCTGTGATGGTTATACCCAGTCTGAAGGGTCTACTCTTCCTCACCCTGTGTGTGCTCCTGTTTGTTTCTGTCAAGGGAACGTCATCACACGCCATGCAGCCCAGCAACACACTCAGGAAACTGGGACAAGTGGTACTCACTTCACTACACCAAACCCTTGCAAGAGACAACAGAGAGAGAGAGAGGGGGAGACAGACAGAGTCAGAGACATAGACAGACAGAGACAGACATAGACAGACAGAGACAGAGACAGAGAGAGAGAGAGAGAGACATAGACAGAGACAGAGAGAGAGAGAGAGAGAGAGAGAGAGAGAGAGAGAGAGAGAGACATAGACAGACAGAGAGAGAGAGAGAGAGAGAGAGAGACATAGACAGACAGAGAGAGACAGAGAGAGACATAGACAGATAGAGAGAGAGAGAGAGAGAGACAGGTGGAGACACAGACAGAGACAGAGAAAGAGAGTGAGAGAGAGACAGACAGACAGAGACAGAGAGAGAGAGAGAGAGAGAGAGAGAGAGAGAGAGAGAGAGAGAGAGAGAGAGACATAGACAGGCAGAGAGAGAGAGAGAGAGAGAGAGAGACATAGACAGACAGAGAGAGACAGAGAGAGACATAGACACAGAGAGAGAGAGAGACAGGTGGAGACACAGACAGAGACAGAGACAGAGAAAGAGAGTGAGAGAGCTAGGTGGAGACTAGGGACAGTGTACATGGAGTTGTAGTACTGTAGTAAGGGTTGGAGTTGTACTACTGTAGTAAGGGTTGGAGTTGTAGTACTGTAGTAAGGGTTGGAGTTGTACTACTGTAGTAAGGGTTGGAGTTGTAGTACTGTAGTAAGGGTTGGAGTTGTACTACTGTAGTAAGGGTTGGAGTTGTAGTACTGTAGTAAGGGTTGGAGTTGTACTACTGTAGTAAGGGTTGGAGTTGTACTACTGTAGTAAGGGTTGGAGTTGTACTACTGTAGTAAGGGTTGGACTTGTACTACTGTAGTAAGGGTTGGAGTTGTAGTACTGTAGTAAGGGTTGGAGTTGTAGTACTGTAGTAAGGGTTGGAGTTGTACTACTGTAGTAAGGGTTGGAGTTGTACTACTGTAGTAAGGGTTGGAGTTGTACTACTGTAGTAAGGGTTGGAGTTGTACTACTGTAGTAAGGGTTGGACTTGTACTACTGTAGTAAGGGTTGGAGTTGTACTACTGTAGTAAGGGTTGGAGTTGTACTACTGTAGTAAGGGTTGGACTTGTACTACTGTAGTAAGGGTTGGAGTTGTAGTACTGTAGTAAGGGTTGGAGTTGTAGTACTGTAGTAAGGGTTGGAGTTGTACTACTGTAGTAAGGGTTGGAGTTGTACTACTGTAGTAAGGGTTGGACTTGTACTACTGTAGTAAGGGTTGGAGTAAAGCACCAAGGAGAAAGACTAGGCAGTGGAACCAAGGCACTTCCTGTCTGAACCCACTCCTGTCCCTGCCCCTCCCGGATGTCTTCGTGTCAGACCTGGGAAAGAAAATACAGGAACTAATAATAAAGATAATGGCAGGCTAAATATAGGAAATAATAATAAAGATAATGGCAGGCTAAATATAGGAAATAATAATAAAGATAATGGGAGGCTAAATACAGGAAATAATAATAAAGATAATGGCAGGCTAAATACAGGAAATAATAATAAAGATAATGGCAGGCTAAATACAGGAAATAATAATAAAGATAATGGCAGGCTAAATACAGGAAATAATAATAAAGATAATGGCAGGCTAAATACAGGAAATAATAATAAAGATAATGGCAGGCTAAGGGCATCATTCATCATGCTAAAGAGATGTGACAGAGTGAGGCCTGCTTTCTCCTGGCTCACTGACCTGAGAGAAGAGAGGAGAAGAGGAGAGAGAGAACGGAAGGAAGGAAAGAAAGAGATGAGACGCATCACACAGCTCCTCTCTCTCTCTCTTCCTCTCTCTGCTCCAAGGGGTAGCCATTCTAATTTCAGACCAGATGGGGCTCTAAAGGCCCTGGGTAAGCCTCCCAAATGGCACCCTATTCCCTACGTAGTGCACTACCTTTGACCGGAGCCCATATGGTGCCATTTGGGACGCAGATCTGGTGTTGTGCTCCTGGGACTTCAAGCTGTAAAAAAGGAGGGAGGAGTGTAGAGGGTGGAGGTCGCAGCAGCACACACACATAAACAACATAAAGGAGGTAGCTTGGTTTATTGCTGTGTGGAGATTCATGGGGAGAGAGGACAGTAGAGTGGTGTCCTGCATGGTGGAGGGATTTATGGGGAGAGAGGACAGTAGAGCGGTGTCCTGCATGGTGGAGGGATTCATGGGGAGAGAGGACAGTAGAGCAGTGTCCTGCATGGTGGAGGGATTCATGGGGAGAGAGGACAGTAGAGCAGCGTCCTGCATGGTGGAGGGATTTATGGGGAGAGAGGACAGTAGAGCGGTGTCCTGCATGGTGGAGGGATTCATGGGGAGAGAGGACAGTAGAGCGGTGTCCTGCATGGTGGAGGGATTCATGGGGAGAGAGGACAGTAGAGCAGTGTCCTGCATGGTGGAGGGATTCATGGGGAGAGAGGACAGTAGAGCAGCGTCCTGCATGGTGGAGGGATTCATGGGGAGAGAGGACAGTAGAGCGGTGTCCTGCATGGTGGAGGGATTCATGGGGAGAGAGGACAGTAGAGCAGTGTCCTGCATGGTGGAGGGATTCATGGGGAGAGAGGACAGTAGAGCGGTGTCCTGCATGGTGGAGGGATTTATGGGGAGAGAGGACAGTAGAGCGGTGTCCTGCATGGTGGAGGGGATTTATGGGGAGAGAGGACAGTAGAGCAGTGTCCTGCATGGTGGAGGGATTCATGGGGAGAGAGGACAGTAGAGCAGTGTCCTGCATGGTGGAGGGATTCATGGGGAGAGAGGACAGTAGAGCAGTGTCCTGCATGGTGGAGGGATTTATGGGGAGAGAGGACAGTAGAGCAGTGTCCTGCATGGTGGAGGGATTCATGGGGAGAGAGGACAGTAGAGCGGTGTCCTGCATGGTGGAGGGATTTATGGGGAGAGAGGACAGTAGAGCAGTGTCCTGCATGGTGGAGGGGATTTATGGGGAGAGAGGACAGTAGAGCAGTGTCCTGCATGGTGGAGGGATTCATGGGGAGAGAGGACAGTAGAGCAGTGTCCTGCATGGTGGAGGGATTTATGGGGAGAGAGGACAGTAGAGCAGTGTCCTGCATGGTGGAGGGATTTATGGGGAGAGAGGACAGTAGAGTGGTGCCCTGCATGGTGGAGGGATTTATGGGGAGAGAGGACAGTAGAGCAGTGTCCTCCATGGTGGAGGGATTTATGGGGAGAGAGGACAGTAGAGCGGTGTCCTGCATGGTGGAGGGATTCATGGGGAGAGAGGACAGTAGAGCGGTGTCCTGCAAGGTGGAGGGATTCATGGGGAGAGAGGACAGTAGAGCAGCGTCCTGCATGGTGGAGGGATTTATGGGGAGAGAGGACAGTAGAGCAGCGTCCTGCATGGTGGAGGGATTTATGGGGAGAGAGGACAGTAGAGCGGTGTCCTAAATGGTGGAGGGATTTATGGGGAGAGAGGACAGTAGAGCAGTGTCCTGCATGGTGGAGGGATTCATGGGGAGAGAGGACAGTAGAGCGGTGTCCTGCATGGTGGAGGGATTTATGGGGAGAGAGGACAGTAGAGCGGTGTCCTGCATGGTGGAGGGATTCATGGGGAGAGAGGACAGTAGAGCGGTGTCCTGCATGGTGGAGGGATTTATGGGGAGAGAGGACAGTAGAGCGGTGTCCTGCATGGTGGAGGGATTCATGGGGAGAGAGGACAGTAGAGCGGTGTCCTGCATGGTGGAGGGATTCATGGGGAGAGAGGACAGTAGAGCGGTGTCCTGCATGGTGGAGGGATTTATGGGGAGAGAGGACAGTAGAGCGGTGTCCTGCATGATGGAGGGATTTATGGGGAGAGAGGACAGTAGAGCGGTGTCCTGCATGGTGGAGGGATTTATGGGGAGAGAGGACAGTAGAGCGGTGTCCTGCATGGTGGAGGGATTTATGGGGAGAGAGGACAGTAGAGCGGTGTCCTGCATGGTGGAGGGATTTATGGGGAGAGAGGACAGTAGAGCGGTGTCCTGCATGGTGGAGGGATTTATGGGGAGAGAGGACAGTAGAGCGGTGTCCTGCATGGTGGAGGGATTCATGGGGAGAGAGGACAGTAGAGCGGTGTCCTGCATGGTGGAGGGATTCATGGGGAGAGAGGACAGTAGAGCAGCGTCCTGCATGGTCGAGGGATTTATGGGGAGAGAGGACAGTAGAGCGGTGTCCTGCATGGTGGAGGGATTTATGGGGAGAGAGGACAGTAGAGCGGTGTCCTGCATGGTGGAGGGATTCATGGGGAGAGAGGATAGTAGAGCGGTGTCCTGCATGGTGGAGGGATTCATGGGGAGAGAGGACAGTAGAGCGGTGTCCTGCATGGTGGAGGGATTTATGGGGAGAGAGGACAGTAGAGCGGTGTCCTGCATGGTGGAGGGATTTATGGGGAGAGAGGACAGTAGAGCGGTGTCCTGCATGGTGGAGGGATTTATGGGGAGAGAGGACAGTAGAGCGGTGTCCTGCATGATGGAGGGATTTATGGGGAGAGAGGACAGTAGAGCGGTGTCCTGCATGGTGGAGGGATTTATGGGGAGAGAGGACAGTAGAGCGGTGTCCTGCATGGTGGAGGGATTTATGGGGAGAGAGGACAGTAGAGCGGTGTCCTGCATGGTGGAGGGATTTATGGGGAGAGAGGACAGTAGAGCGGTGTCCTGCATGGTGGAGGGATTTATGGGGAGAGAGGACAGTAGAGCGGTGTCCTGCATGGTGGAGGGATTCATGGGGAGAGAGGACAGTAGAGCGGTGTCCTGCATGGTGGAGGGATTCATGGGGAGAGAGGACAGTAGAGCAGCGTCCTGCATGGTCGAGGGATTTATGGGGAGAGAGGACAGTAGAGCGGTGTCCTGCATGGTGGAGGGATTTATGGGGAGAGAGGACAGTAGAGCGGTGTCCTGCATGGTGGAGGGATTCATGGGGAGAGAGGACAGTAGAGCGGTGTCCTGCATGGTGGAGGGATTCATGGGGAGAGAGGACAGTAGAGCGGTGTCCTGCATGGTGGAGGGATTTATGGGGAGAGAGGACAGTAGAGCGGTGTCCTGCATGGTGGAGGGATTTATGGGGAGAGAGGACAGTAGAGCGGTGTCCTGCATGGTGGAGGGATTTATGGGGAGAGAGGACAGTAGAGCGGTGTCCTGCATGGTGGAGGGATTTATGGGGAGAGAGGACAGTAGAGCGGTGTCCTGCATGGTGGAGGGATTTATGGGGAGAGAGGACAGTAGAGCAGTGTCCTGCATGGTGGAGGGATTTATGGGGAGAGAGGACAGTAGAGCAGTGTCCTGCATGATGGAGGGATTTATGGGGAGAGAGGACAGTAGAGCAGTGCCCTGCATGGTGGAGGGATTTATGGGGAGAGAGGACAGTAGAGCAGTGTCCTGCATGGTGGAGGGATTTATGGGGAGAGAGGACAGTCGAGCGGTGTCCTGCATGGGGGAGGGATTTAATCCGGGGTCCGCTGCTTATGCTGCTCTGGAATGGATTGCACTGATCCTTAATGCCTAAGACAAAATAGGGCTGGGGCTAGCCTAGGGCTGTGAGGGGCTGGGGTATAGGGGTGGGGCTAGCCTAGGGCTGTGTGGGGCTGGGGTATAGGGGTGGGGCTAGCCTAGGGCTGGGATGATATAGGACTGGGATGATATAGGACTGGGGATGATATAGGACTGGGGATGATATAGGACTGGGATGATATAGGACTGGGGATGATATAGGACTGGGATGATATAGGACTGGGGATGATATAGGACTGGGATGATATAGGACTGGGATGATATAGGGCTGGGATGATATAGGACTGGGATGATATAGGGCTGGGATGATATAGGACTGGGGATGATATAGGGCTGGGATGATATAGGACTGGGATGATATAGGGCTGGGATGATATAGGGCTGGGATGATATAGGACTGGGATGATATAGAACTGGGGATGATATAGGACTGGGATGATATAGGACTGGGATGATATAGGACTGGGATGATATAGGACTGGGATGATATAGGGCTGGGATGATATAGAACTGGGGATGATATAGGACTGGGATGATATAGGACTGGGATGATATAGGACTGGGATGATATAGGGCTGGGATGATATAGGACTGGGATGATATAGGACTGGGATGATATAGAACTGGGGATGATATAGGACTGGGATGATATAGGACTGGGATGATATAGGACTGGGATGATATAGGACTGGGATGATATAGAACTGGGGATGATATAGGACTGGGATGATATAGGGCTGGGATGATATAGGACTGGGATGATATAGGACTGGGATGATATAGAACTGGGGATGATATAGGACTGGGATGATATAGAACTGGGGATGATATAGGGCTGGGATGATATAGGGCTGGGATGATATAGGACTGGGATGATATAGAACTGGGGATGATATAGGGCTGGGATGATATAGGGCTGGGGTGATATAGGACTGGGATGATATAGGACTGGGATGATATAGGGCTGGGATGATATAGGACTGGGATGATATAGGGCTGGGATGATATAGGACTGGGATGATATAGGGCTGGGGTGATATAGGACTGGGATGATATAGGGCTGGGATGATATAGGGCTGGTGCTAGTGTGCCACTGGCTGGCCATAGCTGTAGCATTACATCCCCCTCCCCTCCAACTTACATCTCCATTGCCGCCCTCCTGGGCTTTTCATGCACAACAGGGTCTAGGGTTTACTGAGAATGGTGTGACAAATGAAAACCATACAGTCAGCTCAGTCCTTTGGGTGAAAACAGCTCATTGATGAGAGGTCCAAGGAGAATGGCAAGCTAACAGGCTAACAGGCTAACAGGCGGGCCACAAACAGGCAAATTACGACGCAGTTCAAAAGTACAATCTCGGAACGCACAACTCGTTGGTTCTTGTCATGGATTGGCTATTGCAGCAGACGACCACAAACAATGTCTGTGTGAAATATACTGTCTCACCATCTATCTGATAATAACCAGTAATCTCTCTCTCTCTCTCTCTCGTCCTAACAGAGGCAGCCCAGAATCCCCATATCAGGACAGCCAAGAAGGCTCCTCTCAACCTGAACAGACAGACAACCATTTATTCTGCAACAGCAGTAAGGGATCAGGACAGACAGACAGAAGGCCAAGCATCTGACCCAACCACCACCCTTCTGATCAGGACAGACAGACAGAAGGCCAAGCATCTGACCCAACCACCACCCTTCTGATCAGGACAGACAGACAGAAGGCCAAGCATCTGACCCAACCACCACCCTTCTGATCAGGACAGACAGATAGAAGGCCAAGCATCTGACCCAACCACCACCCTTCTGATCAGGACAGACAGACAGACAGACAGACAGACAGACAGACAGACAGACAGACAGACAGACAGACAGACAGACAGACAGACAGACAGACAGACAGACAGACAGACAGACAGAAGGCCAAGCATCTGACCCAACCACCACCCTTCTGATCAGGACAGACAGACAGAAGGCCAAGCATCTGAACCAACCACCACCCTTCTGATCAGGACAGACAGACAGACAGAAGGCCAAGCATCTGACCCAACCACCACCCTTCTGATCAGGACAGACAGACAGAAGGCCAAGCATCTGACCCAACCACCACCCTTCTAGAAACCTGTGCCTACAACCGACTCCATCACATAGAACATATTGCTTTTCTTTTCTGATCATTATTTTTTGGGTTGGAACATCTCCATCTACAGTACTGTCCTGCCCCATGTCCATCTACAGTACTGTCCTGCCCCATGTCCTTCTACAGTACTGTCCTGCCCCATGTCCATCTACAGTACTGTCCTGCCCCATGTCCATCTACAGTACTGTCCTGCCCCATGTCCATTTACAGTACTGTCCTGCCCCATGTCCATTTACAGTACTGTCAAGCCCCATGTCCATCTACAGTACTGTCCTGCCCCATGTCCATCTACAGTACTGTCCTGCCCCATGTCCAACTACAGTACTGTCCGGTCAGGAACACACTGATCTCAAGGGGTGTTAGGCCATACTGTCTGGTCAGGAACACACTGATGTCAAGGGGTGTTAGGCCATACTGTCTGGTCAGGAACACACTGATGTCAAGGGGTGTTAGGCCATACTGTCTGGTCAGGAACACACTGATGTCAAGGGGTGTTAGGCCATACTGTCTGGTCAGGAACACACTGATCTCAAGGGGTTTTAGGCCATACTGTCTGGTCAGGAACACACTGATCTCAAGGGGTTTTAGGCCATACTGTCTGGTCAGGAACACACTGATCTCAAGGGGTGTTAGGCCATACTGTCTGGTCAGGAACACACTGATGTCAAGGGGTTTTAGACCATACTGTCTGGTCAGGAACACACTGATATCCCCAACAGAAAATACTGTTTTGGGATGTCTGACCGCCTCTGGTAATTTCCCTAAAAAGGCAATGGATGATCTGTTGGTTTCTACGTCAGGGGATTTCAATCTGAAGTAGTAACTTTGCCATTTTCTACCTTCCTGTGGCCTGTTCTTATTGCAGTGCATCAAGTAATGTTGTACTTATTCCTGCATATCAAGGCAGTATGTGGTGTGTGAGGTGTGTGTGTGTGTGTGTGTGTGTGTGTGTGTGTGTGTGTGTGTGTGTGTGTGTGTGTGTGTGTGTGTGTGTGTGTGTGTGTGTGTGTGTGTGTGTGTGTGTGTGTGTGTGTTTGATCTGAATGAAGGTTTCCAGATATACGGTTTCTTGTTTTGATCCTGTTTCTGCAGTGTTGAGTTGTGACGCCTGTAATATCCTTTAAGCTGCTATCCTTGTACAGTGCAGACTGGGCCTGATGTTAATCAGCCTTATTCCTTAGCGATTTAATCCCACTGAATTAGCAATCCATAGTCCATAACCATAGATAGTCATAGTCCACACCACTCCATACTGTTCCCCAGTCAGATCATAGTCCATACCACTCCATACTGTTCCCTAGTCAGATCATAGTCCACACCACTCCATACTGTTCCCCAGTCAGATCATAGTCCACACCACTCCATACTGTTCCCCAGTCAGATCATAGTCCACACCACTCCATACTGTTCCCCAGTCAGATCATAGTCCACACCACTCCATACTGTTCCCCAGTCAGATCATAGTCCATACCACTCCATACTGTACCCCAGTCAGGTCATAGTCCATACCACTCCATACTGTACCCCAGTCAGATCATAGTCCATACCACTCCATACTGTTCCCCAGTCAGATCATAGTCCACACCACTCCATACTGTACCCCAGTCAGATCATAGTCCACACCACTCCATACTGTTCCCCAGTCAGATCATAGTCCACACCACTCCATACTGTACCCCAGTCAGATCATAGTCCACACCACTCCATACTGTACCCCAGTCAGATCATAGTCCACACCACTCCATACTGTTCCCCAGTCAGATCATAGTCCACACCACTCCATACTGTTCCCCAGTCAGATCATAGTCCATACCACTCCATACTGTACCTCACGTAGATCATCTTATTAATAACCACAGGAACCTTTAGGTTCACCAGACACCGTCCATTTGATCGTTCAAAACCACAACACTCAAATCAATCAATTGATAAATCCATCAATCAGAAGAACACTTTGTCTGAATTCAATCAACTCGCATTGCAGTATTTACTCAGTACCATATCTTCAGAGGAACAGGCTTCTCTGCAGGCAGTATTTACTCAGTACCATATCTTCAGAGGAACAGGCTTCTCTGCCGGCAGTATTTACTCAGTACCATATCTTCAGAGGAACAGGCTTCTCTGCAGGCAGTATTTACTCAGTACCATATCTTCAGAGGAACAGGCTTCTCTGCCGGCAGTATTTACTCAGTACCATATCTTCAGAGGAACAGGCTTCTCTGCAGGCAGTATTTACTCAGTACCATATCTTCAGAGGAACAGGCTTCTCTGCAGGCAGTATTTACTCAGTACCATATCTTCAGAGGAACAGGCTTCTCTGCAGGCAGTGTTTACTCAGTACCATATCTTCAGAGGAACAGGCTTCTCTGCAGGCAGTATTTACTCAGTACCATATCTTCAGAGGAACAGGCTTCTCTGCAGGCAGTATTTACTCAGTACCATATCTTCAGAGGAACAGGCTTCTCTGCAGGCAGTATTTACTCAGTACCATATCTTCAGAGGAACAGGCTTCTCTGCCGGCAGTATTTACTCAGTACCATATCTTCAGAGGAACAGGCTTCTCTGCAGGCAGTATTTACTCAGTACCATATCTTCAGAGGAACAGGCTTCTCTGCAAGACAGTACTTGGTACTAACATATAGCAATAATATAGTACAAACTGCTCTACAAACAAAGTACTAATATACAGTGAATTGTAACTGAGTAAATATTACTGTGGAAAGGTTGATTGAATATGGCCCTACCCCTTCCTTCACCATCTCCACCTAGGCCAGAGATAAATGTTAAGTGTGTATGATCCCATAAGCCATAATGCCATTGTTACACTAATGGGGTAGGGTGAGAAGAGATGCCAAAGCACCTCCAAATGAAGGTACACATTGTATTTAAGGATGCTTCGTAGTTTCGGACTCTTCTCATAAGTGTAACACCAACTGTCACTGAGGTAGAGTTCTCCCTATGAGCCATCCAGCCGTCCTGTCCCAATCCAGCCGTCCTGTCCCAATCCAGCCGTCCTGTCCCAATCCATTAGTAGAGTATGCTGCCTATCTCTCTGTCTGTCTGTCTGTCTGTCTGTGAGACTGGATTAACATTCTGTATGTATGTATGTATGTATGTATGTATGTATGTATGTATGTATGTATGTATGTATGTATGTATGTATGTATGTATGTATGTATGTATGTATGTATGTATGTATGTATGTATGTATGTATGTATGTATGTATGTATGTATGTATGTGTGTATGTGTGTGTGTGTGTGTGTGTGTGTGTCTGTGAGACTGGATTAACGTTCTGTATGTATGTATGTGTGTGTGTGTGTGTGTGTGTGTGTGTGTGTGTGTGTGTGTGTGTGTCTGTGAGACTGGATTAACGTTATGTCTGTCTGTGGAGCGGCTTCCATCTCCATGCATCCCTAATGGCACCCTATTTCCTATGTAGTGACCAGGGGGCCATATGGTCAAAAGTAGTGTACACTGGGATTTACTTTGACCTGTAGGGCCCTGGTCAAAAGTAGTGCACTATATAGGGAATAGGGTACCATCTGGGAGCCAGCCTGATCTCCATCCATCCAGTACATTTGTTGAGATGTTCCTCCTGAAATAAAGCTGCCAAATTGGTTTGAAGCCAAAAGTCATGTTTCTCTGTTTGTTGAACTGGTTTAAGTGTTTCAGTTTAAACCTTGTCCCTTTAAATGTTACATTGTGTTTTTAATTGAAAGTCCTCTTTGTTACATTGTTGATATCTTCTTCAGAGTTGTGAAATAAACTGAAACAAATCAAGATGTGGTTGTTGTATTGTTGGTTGAATGCTGCTACATGGACTTTGGCCTTTTCTCATTTGGGCAAAAGCCCATCCCCCATCCTCTCTTCTCCATCCTCTCTCCTCCGTCGTCTCTCTCCTCCGTGACCCGGAGACCAGTTTATTAGTAGTCAAATGGAAGACAGTCCTCCCCTCCTCCATAGCCTCCTTTGGGAAGACAGTCATATCCTCCTCCATAGCCTCCTTTTGGAAGATGTTCCTCCCCTCCTCCATAGCCTCCTTTGGGAAGATGGTCCTCCCCTCCTCCATAGCCTCCTTTGGGAAGACAGTCATATCCTCCTCCATAGCCTCCTTTGGGAAGACAGTCCTCCTCCTCCATAGCCTCCTTTTGGAAGATGTTCCTCCCCTCCTCCATAGCCTCCTTTTGGAAGATGTTCCTCCCCTCCTCCATAGCCTCCTTTTGGAAGATGTTCCTCCCCTCCTCCATAGCCTCCTTTTGGAAGATGTTCCTCCCCTCCTCCATAGCCTCCTTTTGGAAGATGGTCCTCCCCTCCTCCATAGCCTCCTTTGGGAAGACAGTCATATCCTCCTCCATAGCCTCCTTTTGGAAGATGGTCCTCCCCTCCTCCATAGCCTCCTTTGGGAAGACAGTCATATCCTCCTCCATAGCCTCCTTTTGGAAGATGGTCCTCCCCTCCTCCATAGCCTCCTTTGGGAAGACAGTCATATCCTCCTCCATAGCCTCCTTTTGGAAGATGTTCCTCCCCTCCTCCATAGCCTCCTTTTGGAAGATGGTCCTCCCCTCCTCCATAGCCTCCTTTGGGAAGACAGTCATATCCTCCTCCATAGCCTCCTTTTGGAAGATGTTCCTCCCCTCCTCCATAGCCTCCTTTTGGAAGATGGTCCTCCCCTCCTCCATAGCCTCCTTTGGGAAGACAGTCATATCCTCCTCCATAGCCTCCTTTTGGAAGATGTTCCTCCCCTCCTCCATAGCCTCCTTTTGGAAGATGGTCCTCCCCTCCTCCATAGCCTCCTTTTGGAAGATGGTCCTCCCCTCCTCCATAGTCTCTTTTTGGAAGACAGTCCTCCTCCTCCATAGCCTCTTTTTGGAATACAGTCCTCCCCTCCTCCATAGTCTCTTTTTGGAAGACAGTCCTCCCCTCCTCCATAGTCTCTTTTTGGAAGACAGTCCTCCCCTCCTCCACAGCCTCCTTTTGGAAGACAGTTCTCCTCCTCCATAGCCTACTTTTGGAGAGGAAGCATAAGTGTATCCTACCAGGAAGAGTTTTGATATCTGTCCCACCCCCTTTCAATCAGCTGTTGTATTGTCAGAGGAGAAAAGCACATGTTTAAGAGCCAGATGCTACTCATCCTTTCATCTTTCATCTAGAACATCTAGAACATCTAGAACAACTAGAACATCTAGAACATCTAGAACAACTAACTTCATTTGTTTTGATCACTTTACACATTTATTTGTAAATGTCATTTGCCTGATGATGTGCGAGTGAAGGAGCTTCTCATTTCATACAAGCACATGGTCATCCACGTTCACTCTCCTCGCCGCCTCTACTTGGTTACCTTTGACCTTTTGAGAAAGGCAGGCGAGAGAGGATGCAGGAGTTGAGCTAATCTAATTGAGAAAAGGCTATTGACATTATAAATATGTCTCAGCTGCCTCTGGATGGCGACATTTTCCACCGTTTCATATGATTGGCATGGAAAGACATTTAGAAAATTAGTAAATGCATTTGGCGACATAGATACCTGTGCAGTGCTCAGGCTGGGCACAATAACGTTACTCTCTCTTCGCTGAACGGATATCTTACCAACCCCTTTTAAAATACAGGTAAGTAAATACGTTGCTACAGTGTTCGATATCATGAACCCTGTAGCTAGCTAGCTAAGTAATCTATCTGATGAAGATGTTTCCAAGTGTTATTGAAGACGGCAGCTTGACTGACCACCGCTGCCTGCTGTATCTCATATGCCTGTTGATTGGACGGTTGGAGCCAACCGCGGTTCATGGAGATACATCACTTTGGCTACATCCTGCATGACAACTCATACACAAGATCATTTGCTGTTAATAACATTAACAGAAAACGTGGCCAGTTTGCTAACAGACAATTCTAAAGGATGTCAAAGATTAGGACGCAATATAATACGGTTTGTGGCTATATTTTCTAAATGTATACCAATCAAGTAGCTAACAGTAGCTAAAACATTCGCTTAATCATCAGCATCTAACGTGAACGTTAGCCATCAGTGCTGGGTATCCATCTTTTTAGACCGATATAACGCCAACAGTGGGAAGACAAACTGGATTAACCAGTGTGGTGTCGCATTTACCATCAGGATGTCCAGTCGAGGTTGTGCGGGACACCGCGCCAACCTAGCCAGCCTGTTCGAGACACTCAACACCGTCGTCTGTCCCACATCCAACAACATGCCTGCTAAGGTAGCTAAATAGATTGCTAACTAACTAAAGTAGCTTCCTGTCTTCTCCTTCATGTGTAGCTACTGTTGTGAAAACATCTTTGGTCAGCTACTACAGAGCAGCTAGTTAACTGTTGCTGGGTGGAGAGAGTGTGTGATTTTGAGCTGGTGTGACCTTCCTGGTCCCGTCTCTCAGTGAGTCAACACAGGAAGGAGTAATGGATGGGTAGCTGCAATCCTGGGACACACCCAGAATGGATGGATGAATGATCAGTAGTCGACAGGATATAAATAGCACTCCTAAAGAAGATGCAATTTCCAGTTAGCTAACAACTTCAGCATAAAACCACACGACAAACTGAGATTCAGCAAATAACATAAAGAGTGGTTTATTTGATGCCAAATCAACAGCAGTAGTTACTAATAACATACATTTCTAATGTACGATGTAAAGGTGGATTTTATGATGTAATGTCAACTTTATACATTTATATCCTGGGACCATTCAATGTTCAACTCAACCACAGCAATTATCCATAAATCTGCTGTGGATTACCCAGAATCCCATACCTTTATCATTGAGTGTATTAGACAATGTAAACACACTAATCCACCAGGAGGTGGCATAACACCCATTTTAAGCAGGAATTTAACAGATTAATTACACCGTTACACTAGCTAGCTACTCGCAGTGTGTTTTAGGGTGACCACATTTCCCAGATCTTGCGGAACAATCCCGCATTCTGCAGGGATGCAAACTAGGAGTGGGGGGCTCAGCCAATCGTTCACATAACAACAGAATGCAGCACGCGACTGGAGAGAGAAGTTACAACCAATTAGCTAGTTACAGCATACAGCTTTCTGTCTGGAAACAGAGACTGAGGAGAGAAGTTATAACCAATTAGCTAGTTACAGCATACAGCTTTCTGTCTGGAAACAGAGACTGGAGAGAGAAGTTACAACCAATTAGCTAGTTACAGCATAAAGCTTTCTGTCTGGACAGCAGGGAGTAGAAAGGCATTTTGCCGGTTAGAGCAGCGCGTCTCCTGAACGACAACGAAGAGGAAGGTGAGAATCCTGACCAGGGAGACGGGTGTGAGAAGGTGAAGAAGAGTAACTGAAAGGTTGCTGTAACTGAAAGGTTGCTGGTTCAAATCCCTGAGCTGGCAAGGTGGAAATATCTTCCGTTCTGCCCTTGAACAAGGTAGTTAACAACACCTGCTCCCTGGGCGCTGATGATATGGACCTTGATTAAGGCAGCCCCCCGCACCTCTCTGAGTCAGAGGGGTTGGTTAAATGTGGAAGACACATTTCAGTTGAATGCATTCAGTTGTGCAACTTTCCCTAAGTATGGTTTGCCACCTGCAGTTAGTATAGATAGCCACTGGGGGGCAGCATCTACCCATGTAATTTTTTTATTTATTTAACCTTTATTTAACTAGGCAAGTCAGTTAAGAACAAATTCTTATTTACAATGACATCCTACTATTACTACAGTTATTTATACACAACACATATAAACCTCCTGGCCAAAAGAACTTAAGAGCCTATGAGACAGACAGACAGACAGACAGACAGACAGACAGACAGACAGACAGACAGACAGACAGACAGACAGACAGACAGACAGACAGACAGATAGACAGATAGATAGATAGATAGATAGATAGATAGATAGATAGATAGATAGATAGATAGATAGATAGATAGATAGATAGATAGATAGATAGATAGATAGATAGATAGATAGATAGATAGATAGATAGATAGATAGATGGGCAGGTGCAAAATGCCAGAACGAAAATACACAAAAGACAGACACATGATACATATTGCAGCTAATAGTTTACTTAATATACAGTCTGGTTAAATGAACAGGTAAGTGAATATTTTGCATGGTTAAATTAACTGTGCAGGTAAATGTACAGTTAAATTTACAGGTAAGTGAATAATTGCATGGTTACATTAACTGTACAGGTAAATGACAGGAAGAGATACTTAAATAGCTAAATGTGTGTATGATATAATTTAGGGTAATAATAATAATTCCCTTAAAATACAGTCCTTAGTGCAGTGTTTTATTACAGATACATTTATATTATATACTATTATAAAAGCAATGAAAAAAGATACCACTGACAGGATACTAATATACAGTCCTGAGTGAATGCCTATGTAAGTTCAGTCCAAGAATTACTTACAATACTGCATGTGATATGATATAACAACTGTACATGAATATGTATATACAGACCTGAATGAATAAGTCCTGAGTGAATGAGTGATTACAGACGGATGGATGCCTAATTGTTAAACTAGGTCCTAGCACCCCACCAGTTCCAGGTCTGTGTTGCTGACGGCACGGCACCCTGGTGAGGCATCAAATAGTCTAATAGCCGCCGGCAGGAAGGACCTCCTGTAGCGCTCTCTGGCACACCGTCGTGGGATCAGTCTGTGACTGAAGGTGCTCCTCTGCATCATAACCATGGCATGCAGAGGGTGGGTGACGTTGTCCATGATGGCCAGCAGGTTGGCCAGGATCCTTCTCTCCACCACCTCCTCTAGAGTATCAAGGCTCATCCCCAGGACAGAGCTAGCCTTCCTGATCAGCTTATTTACCCGAGAAGCATCACCGCCTTCATGTTGGCACCCCAGCACACAACTGCAAAAAAAGATGGCACTGGCCACAGACTGGTAGAAGGTATGCAGTAGTTTACGGCACACGTTGAAGGACCTGAGCCTCCTCAGAAAGTAGAGTCGGCTCTGGCCCTTTTTGTACAGGGCCCCGGTGTTACCAGCCCATTCCAGCCTGTTGTCCATATGGACTCCCAGGAACTTGTATGACCAAACCATTCCCACATCCATCCCCTGTATAGGGACTGCAGTCAATTGGGCCTTGGTTCTCCTGAAGTCCACCACCATCTCCTTTGTTTTGCTGATATTGAGCTGAAGGTGGTTCTGCTCACACCACAACACAAAGTAATTGATTGTGTTCCTGTACCCCTCCTCCTGACCACCTCTGATGCAGCCTACAATTAAGGAGTCATCCGAGAACTTCTGTAGGTGGCATGTTTCAGAGTTATATCTGAAGTCCGAGGTGTAGAGGGTGAACAGGAAGGGGGACAGGACCGTTCCCTGGGTGGGCCCTGTGTTGCTCACTCCCTGTCTGACACACAGCTCTGTAGTCGAGTCAACTCTGTCTCCGCCTTAGTCTCTGTTGAAGCTACTCCCCAAAGTCCAAAATCAACTGAACTCATTTTTATTAACAATCTGTACAGCCAGAATTTCACCCTTGGCTGATTGCTTCTATTATATTTCCTGTCTCCGTTGAGATGTTTAAACTGTCCATAGTGCGGGGAATTAGTGCTCTCCTGGCCTGTGACGGGATCAAGGACTTATAGCTGGTGGCACTACACTGGGGTGCACGTCTGACCATGGAGAGGACTTATAGCTGGCGGCACTACACTGGGGTGCACGTCTGACCATGGAGAGGACTTATAGCTGGCGGCACTACACTGGGGTGCACGTCTGACCATGGAGAGGACTTATAGCTGGCGGCACTACACTGGGGTGCACGTCTGACCATGGAGAGGACTTATAGCTGGCGGCACAACACTGGGGTGCACGTCTGACCATGGAGAGGACTTATAGCTGGCGGCACTACACTGGGGTGCACGTCTGACCATGGAGAGGACTTATAGCTGGCGGCACTACACTGGGGTGCACGTCTGACCATGGAGAGGACTTATAGCTGGTGGCACTACACTGGGGTGCACGTCTGACCATGGAGAGGACTTATAGCTGGCGGCACTACACTGGGGTGCACGTCTGACCATGGAGAGGACTTATAGCTGGTGGCACTACACTGGGGTGCACGTCTGACCATGGAGAGGACTTATAGCTGGCGGCACTACACTGGGGTGCACGTCTGACCATGGAGAGGACTTATAGCTGGCGGCACTACACTGGGGTGCACGTCTGACCATGGAGAGTGATTAAAAAGGGCTCATTCATTTCACCAATGGAAAGTTGATGTATAACCTCCATAAAACAGCAAATATAGTTGCCCTCCTAAGCTTGAAATTAGTAAACTACAGTAATGTTGCTACTACAGTAATGTTGCTATCCATAGTAGACTACAGTAATGTTGCTACTACAGTAATGCTGCTATCCATAGTAAACTACAGTAATGTTGCTACTACAGTAATGTTGCTATCCATAGTAAACTACAGTAATGTTGCTATCCATAGTAAACTACAGTAATGTTGCTACTACAGTAATGTTGCTATCCATAGTAAACTACAGTAATGTTGCTATCCATAGTAGGCTACAGTAATGTTGCTACTACAGTAATGTTGCTACTACAGTAATGTTGCTACTACAGTAATGTTGCTATCCATAGTAAACTACAGTAATGTTGCTACTACAGTAATGTTGCTATCCATAGTAAACTACAGTAATGTTGCTATCCATAGTAAACTACAGTAATGTTGCTACTACAGTAATGTTGCTATCCATAGTAAACTACAGTAATGTTGCTATCCATAGTAGGCTACAGTAATGTTGCTACTACAGTAATGTTGCTACTACAGTAATGTTGCTACTACAGTAATGTTGCTATCCATAGTAAACTACAGTAATGTTGCTACTACAGTAATGTTGCTACTACAGTAATGTTGCTATCCATAGTAAACTACAGTAATGTTGCTATCCATAGTAGACTACAGTAATGTTGCTATCCATAGTAAACTACAGTAATGTTGCTACTACAGTAATGTTGCTATCCATAGTAAACTACAGTAATGTTGCTACTACAGTAATGTTGCTATCCATAGTAAACTACAGTTATGTTGCTACTACAGTAATGTTGCTATCCATAGTAAACTACAGTAATGTTGCTATCCATAGTAAACTACAGTAATGTTGCTACTACAGTAATGTTGCTATCCATAGTAAACTACAGTAATGTTGCTACTACAGTAATGTTGCTATCCATAGTAGACTACAGTAATGTTGCTATCCATAGTAAACTACAGTAATGTTGCTATCCATAGTAAACTACAGTAATGTTGCTATACATAGTAGGCTACAGTAATGTTGCTATCCATAGTAAACTACAGTAATGTTGCTATCCATAGTAGGCTACAGTAATGTTGCTATCCATAGTAAACTACAGTAATGTTTCTACTACAGTAATGTTGCTATCCATAGTAAACTACAGTAATGTTGCTATCCATAGTAGGCTACAGTAATGTTGCTATCCATAGTAAACTACAGTAATGTTGCTATCCATAGTAGACTACAGTAATGTTGTTATCCATAGTAAACTACAGTAATGTTGCTATCCATAGTAGGCTACAGTAATGTTGCTATCCATAGTAGGCTACAGTAATGTTGCTATCCATAGTAGACTACAGTAATGTTGCTATCCATAGTAGACTACAGTAATGTTGCTATCCATAGTAGACTACAATAATGTTGCTATCCATAGTAGACTACAGTAATGTTGCTACTACAGTAATGTTGCTATCATTGTAGACTACAGTAATGTTGCTACTACAGTAATGTTGCTATCCATTGTAGACTACAGTAATATTGCTATCCTTTGTAGACTACAGTAATGTTGCTATCCATAGTAGACTACAGTAATGTTGCTATCCATTGTAGACTACAGTAATGTTGCTATCCATAGTAGACTACAGTAATGTTGCTACTACAGTAATGTTGCTATCCATAGTAGACTACAGTAATGTTGCTACTACAGTAATGTTGCTATCCATTGTAGACTACAGTAATATTGCTATCCATTGTAGACTACAGTAATGTTGCTATCCATAGTAGACTACAGTAATGTTGCTATCCATTGTAGACTACAGTAATGTTGCTATCCATAGTAGGCTACAGTAATGTTGCTATCCATAGTAGACTACAGTAATGTTGCTATCCATAGTAGACTACAGTAATGTTGCTATCCATAGTAGGCTACAGTAATGTTGCTATCCATTGTAGACTACAGTAATGTTGCTATCCATAGTAGACTACAGTAATGTTGCTACTACAGTAATGTTGCTATCCATAGTAGACTACAGTAATGTTGCTATCCATAGTAGACTACAGTAATGTTGCTATCCATAGTAGACTACAGTGATGTAGAGGTGTGAGATATACAGTATTTTTATCCACCAGATGACAGGTTCTTCTCTCCTGTGTTGGACCTGTCTGTCTGTCCACCAGATGACAGGTTCTTCTCTCCTGTGTTGGACCTGTCTGTCTGTCCACCAAATGACAGGTTCTTCTCTCCTGTGTTGGACCTGTCTGTCTGTCCACCAGATAACAGGTTCTTCTCTCCTGTGTTGGACCTGTCTGTCTGTCCACCAGATGACAGGTTCTTCTCTCCTGTGTAGGACCTGTGTCTGTCTGCTATGAGGGACTATGAGGAGATCTTTCTCCAATGCTCAGAGTTCTTCGACAGTGAGGACATGTGAACCACAGGAGGCTGCTGAAGGGAGGACGGCTCATAATACTGGCTGGAACGGAGCAAATGTAAAGGCATCAACCACCTGGGAACCATGTGTGATGTTTTGGATCCCATTCCACCTCTATTACGCTCCAGCCGTTACCACCAGCTCCTTCTCTACAATCAAGCTGCCACCAGCCTCCTGTGATGTGAACACTTATCTGTTGCCAAGTGTTTGAAAGACACATTACTTATTATAACTTGTTAAGTGATCACCTTTTCGGATGGTTTTATAAATGTTCAGCTTGTTATTGTTACGGGCTTTCTACCCGGATTATTATTGTAGAAATGTTTTATACTCTGGTTAGTTTTTCTATAATGTTTTATACTCTGGTTAGTTTTTCTATAATGTTTTATACTCTGGTTAGTTTTTCTATAATGTTTTATACTCTGGTTAGTTTTTCTATAATGTTTTATACTCTGGTTAGTTTTTCTATAATGTTTTATACTCTGGTTAGGAGATTATTTATTTTATTTTTTATTTATTTCACCTTTATTTAACCAGGTAGGCCAGTTGAGAACAAGTTATCATTTGCAACTGCGACCTGGCCAAGACAAAGCAAGGCAGTGCGACAAAAAACAACACAGAGTTACACATGGGAATAAACAAACGTATAGTCAACACAATAGAACACAACAGAATAGAAGATCTATGTACAGAGTGCAAATGTAGTGCAAAATGCAGTAAGGTTAGGAGATCATCATTGTTCAGCCTTTTAAACCATTTTAAGAATCACCATTTCTCCAACCAGTCTTTTATGGGTATTAAACCCAGCCCCAGAGAGAGTGTGATAGAGAGGGGTGGTGGTTTCAGTCTCCAGCAGCGGTTTCCAAACTAGGGGTCGCAACCCCATGTGGGGACACCTGATATAAGGTTGTGGAAGAACTTCAAAAATCCTGAAAATAAAAAATAAAACATTTTTGTAATGTGGTCAACCTTTAAAAATCCAAATGAAAATTATTGAAATCTAAAAGATAAAATTCAACCAAGGTTCCATTAGATCATGGGAATGGTTCAAGTGCAACAATTAAGTGCGACCATTTGAGCATGCAATGTTTCGGAGGACGCACGGCTCTTGACCTTCGATGGGACAAGACTAACTACCAATTGGATGGCACGAAAAAGAGGTAATACTACTAATAATAAGGGCTGTGTTTGGTGTAGGCTGACTGGCATGCCGTTTCGGTAACCACGGAAATCGGACAAGGTGACTTATCAATATATTCACCTCTATTTACTCTCAGATTCTAAAATGCTAATTAGTATCAAAGTGACATGCAAAACTACAAATCCCAGCAAGCTCCTGCACATCGTCTCTAGCTGACACCTTTGCTAACAGGTATTGTGTCAATTTAAAACTTGCACAGGAGAGTTCACAGAATTGTCAGTTAAAAGAAATGTAGCAAATGTATTAATTACTACATTTAGCTAACATTAGATAGTTAATCCAGAGATTCTTACCTTGATTCAGCAATCATCATCATGGTATTTGTAGTTCTTTATGATAGCCACATTAGCAGCTAATTAGCATTTCATTTTGGGGGGGGTAAATTTACTGCCATAGCTCCAAATAAAAAAGTAAACATTGGCTGTTAATTACAGAATATTCACATGGTTGGGGTTGGGAGACTTTTCAGATATCGTGGACGAAAAAAGTTAAGGAACCCCTGGTCTACAGGCTTCTGAGCTTCACTTGTTACATTCTAGAAAGACAGATCACGTGTGCCGGTGTCTGGAGTGTCTGTTTGCAGTGGTGTAAAGTACTTAAGTAAAAATACTTTAAAGTACTACTTAGGTAGTTTTGTGGTATCTGTACTTTACTATTTATATTTTTGACAACTTTTACTCCAATACAATCCTAAAGAAAATGATGTACTTTTTGCTCCATACATTTTCCCTGACACCCTAAAATACTCGTTACATTTTGAATACTTAGCAGGACAGGAAAATTGTCCAATTCACGCACTTAACAAGAGAACATCCCTGGTCATCCCTACTGCCTCTGATCTGGTGGACTCACTAAACACAAAAGCTTAATTTGGAGCGTGCCCCTGGCTATCCGTAAATAAAAAAAACACGAAAATTGTGCCGTCTGCTTTGCTTAGTATAAGTAATTTGAAATGATTTATACTTTTGATACTTAAGTATATTTAAAAATTAAATGTACTTTTGATGCTTCAGTATATTTATAACCAAATACTTGGACTTTTACTCAAGTAGTATTTTACTGGGTGACTTTCACTTTTACTTGAGTCATTTTCTATTGAGGTATCTATACTTTTACTCAAGTATGATAATTGGCTACTTTTTCCACCACTGTCTGTTTGTCCTCAGCTGCCCCCACCGCCAGGCTTGTTCCCTCTCTTCTGCCTTATAGTGAGTAGACCAGTCCCCAGCTGTGCCCAAAACCCCAGCCTCCACCTCACACTGCCTGAGGATGCCCATGGCTGTCTGTCTGTCTGTCTCTTCCTCCAGCCCCAGGCCAGTCCTCTCTCTGCCTAGTGAGCAATCACTTGCTAGCTTCAACCCCATCCTAACACAGCCTGAGGGGCAATGTCTGCCTGCCTCTCTCCCCAGCCCGGTACCCTCTGCCTTAGTGAGCAACAGTCCCCAGCATCATCTTAACAACCTATCAGTGCCTGAGGACAGTACATCCCCAGCATCATCTTAACAGCCTATCAGTGCCTCAGAACAGTACGTCCCCAGCATCATCTTAACAGCCTAACACTGCTTGAGGACAGTATCCATGGTTATCTGAACATGCGGAGTGTCATCAAGAGTTCAACTTCCAGGCCTTCAAAGATCTGTCTGTGTGCTGCCTCCCAGGCCTTCAAAGATCTGCCTGTGTGCTGCCTCCCAGGCCTTCAAAGATCTGTCTGTGTGCTGCCTCCCAGGCCTTCAAAGATCTGCCTGTGTGCTGCCTCCCAGGCCTTCAAAGATCTGTCTGTGTGCTGCCTCCCAGGCCTTCAAAGATCTGTCTGTGTGCTGCCTCCCAGGCCTTCAAAGATCTGTCTGTGTGCTGCCTCCCAGGCCTTCAGAGACCTGTCAGCTCAAAAATCTGCCCTTTTTGAGCTTTCATTGATGGCATAGAGTTAGCATATTTTACATAAACTATATATACAGCAGTATGTGGACACCCCTTCAAATGAGCACACAGCCATGTAATCTCCATAGAACATTGGCAGTTGAATGGCCTTACTGAAGAGCTCAGTGACTTTCAACATGGCACCGTCAAAGGATGCCACCTTTCCAACAAGTCAGTTCATCACATTTCTGCCCTGCTAGAGCTTCCCCCGTCAACTGTAAGTGCTGTTATTGTGAAGTGGAAACGTCTAGGAGCAACAATGTCTCAACCACAAATTGGTAGGCCACAAATATTCCTTATTTAGCTATATCAACTTGCAATATTTTTATATTCACCTAACACTCTGTAACAATGTATCATATTCAGCCATTAACTCATACTATGCCATGTCTTTTTATAGCTTTTTTCACTTCAGACTTCTTGTATTTTTTATACTGGCACTATGTATCATGTATCTGTCTTTTGTGTATTGTCTGTCTGTCTGTCTGTCTGTCTGTCTGTCTGTCTGTCTGTCTGTCTGTCTGTCTGTCTGTCTGTCTGTCTGTCTGTCTGTCTGTCTGTCTGTCTGTCTGTCTGTCTGTCTGTCTGTCTGTCTGTCTGTCTGTCTGTCTGTCTGTCTGTCTGTCTGTCTGTCTGTCTGTCTGTCTGTCTGTCTGTCTGTCTGTCTGTCTGTCTGTCTGTCTGTCTGTCTGTCTGTCTGTCTGTCTGTCTGTCTGTCTGTCTGTCTTCAACAGGGCATAGTGCTGTCTCAGTTCCACTGGCTTGTTTCCCTCCTAGTGACTGTAAACGCACACTGATACGTAACAATGGAATACTGACAACAGAAAAGGCCAACCATGAGCTGATTGGTTTATGCTCCACTTCCTGCTTGGTGAGAGAGTCAGAATCAAAGATACTAACATGAAGATAAGATGTTTGAGTGGGTGTGTTTATAACCAAGTATATCCAAGCACATTCAACAAACTGCCACACAGATTGTCCAATCATAGTGAGTAAAACAGGCTTTCTGAATCCATCAGAAACACGCTTCCTTGTTGTATGGCAGATGTGTAGATATATCCTGAATACAGATGGGCTGGATGACCTCCATCAGTCCTTGTACTGTTACTGTACCCTGTATTGTTATGTGAGCCGGGATCAATATACGACTAAATGTAGTACTAGTAGCAGACACACGGAATATCTCACTACGTGTGTCACAAATGGCACCCTATTTCCATATAGTGCACTACTTTTGACCCTAGGGCTCTGGTTAAAAGTAGTGCACTATCTAGGGAATAGGGTGCCATTTGGGAGACAGCCCATGTGTCAGTTATCCAGATGAGATTTCCAGACTGTTCTCCGGCGTCTCAGATGTTTTGTCACTTATCTCTAAGCAACATAATTAGCATTTTATGAGAGTGAAACTGGATGTGCTGTCTGTCATTTTATGAGAGTGAAACTGGATGTGCTGTCTGTCATTTTATGAGAGTGAAACTGGATGTGCTGTCTGTCATTTTATGAGTGAAACTGGATGTGCTGTCTGTCATTTTATGAGAGTGAAACTGGATGTGCTGTCTGTCATTTTATGAGAGTGAAACTGGATGTGCTGTCTGTCATTTTATGAGAGTGAAACTGGATGTGCTGTCTGTCATTTTATGAGTGAAACTGGATGTGCTGTCTGTCATTTTATGAGAGTGAAACTGGATGTGCTGTCTGTCATTTTATGAGTGAAACTGGATGTGCTGTCTGTCATTTTATGAGAGTGAAACTGGATGTGCTGTCTGTCATTTTATGAGTGAAACTGGATGTGCTGTCTGTCATTTTATGAGAGTGAAACTGGATGTGCTGTCTGTCATTTTATGAGAGTGAAACTGGATGTGCTGTCTGTCATTTTATGAGAGTGAAACTGGATGTGCTGTCTGTCATTTTATGAGAGTGAAACTGGATGTGCTGTCTGTCATTTTATGAGAGTGAAACTGGATGTGCTGTCTGTCATTTTATGAGAGTGAAACTGGATGTGCTGTCTGTCATTTTATGAGAGTGAAACTGGATGTGCTGTCTGTCAGTTAAATCATTGCTTTTTTATTTTTATGATACATGGAGAGAAAAAACAAAAGTCTGATTTGCAGTGTACGGACAGAATGTAAGCTTCAAAGCTTTCTTTCAGCTCTCACTAAGCATTTGTCCTGGAGGCAGGAACGCACACACACCACATTACATTTAGCCCAACAAATATCAGCTGGGAATGAGCTGCTGGTCTTCCAGAGAAAGAACAAATGTCTGTCTGCTTTCCAGTCAGTCTCTCCCCCTCTCCCTCTCTCCCTCTCCCTCTCCCACAGTGATGTCCAGTGCTGTTGTTAGAGAAGAGCAGAGAGCTGGAGAAGAAGACCAAACCAGCCTGTACTGACTCAACCTTCACAGAAACAGCTTCCTCGCCCCCCAGCCAGAAACCAGGCGGAAACCAGGCAGCAACTCCTGGATAGGCTGCTCCATCCATCCTTAGAGGGTTAGACAATGTTTGGGACACAATGACCTTACGGTTACCCCAAACTAAAGGTGAGAGTTCAAAAGAATCATACCTCACATTTAAACCCCATGATTGGTTGGCACAAAGGTCAGAGTTTGTGGTAGAGGCTTTAGTAACTCCATTCTGTTTCTGAATAGAGTCCATCGCCCTTTCCCCCTCTTCTGCCCATCCCAGAGGGGTCCTGGGTAGTAGTGTAGTCCTAGACAGCCTTAGAGGAGGGGGTTCTGGGTAGTGTAGTCAATAAGGGGTCAGCGTGTCTGGCTCATCAGTGTTGGCTAGCTGTTGTTCTCGGCAGTCATGTATTTAAGGGCAGTGAAACCATATCGTCTAGACATGTTCTGTTGGAACTCCTCCTTCAGGGTCTTCAGGCAGACGCGGTACTGCTTGTTGGAGCGGAACTTGGTGATGTCGAAACTGGGAGCATGAGGCATGTGGATCATGTAGGCATTGGGGAGCACCACAAACTCATACTCCTGGAAGAGAGGAGAGAGGACAGAGTTAGAAACAGTTAGTTATTGATTATCTCCAACATCACATTAAATATTATTTCATTGCTTGACACATGCAGATCCTCCCTATTGAGATACCTGGAGTCAGGAGAAGTCAAGTTAAAATAATGATGGAGAGAGTGGAGGTGGAGAGATAGAGAGAGGGGAAGTCAAGTTAAAATAATGATGAGAGAGTGGAGGTGGAGAGATAGAGAGAGGGGAAGTGGGTGAATGGGTGGAGAGGAGGTGGAGAGAAATGGATGGTTGGAGAGAGGGTGGAGGTGAAGCATTGGAGAGATTAAAAGTGAGGAGGTAGAGTGATATGGAGACCAAGAGAGTGGTGGAGTGACTGGGTAGAACTATGTACAGATAGAGAGAGTGATTGGGTAGAACTATGTACATACAGAGAGAGTGATTGGGTAGAACTATGTACATATAGAGAGAGTGATTGGGTAGAACTATGTACAGATAGAGAGAGTGACTGGGTAGAACTATGTACATATAGAGAGAGTGACTGGGTAGAACTATGTACAGATAGAGAGAGAGTGACTGGGTAGAACTGTACAGATTGAGAGAGTGATGGGATAAGGTGTGTCCAGATAGAGAGTGATGGGGTAAAGGTGTGTCCAGTACCTGTGAGTGATGGAGAACGATGGATATAGTGTGTGGATGGAGGTGTGTACAGATAGAGTGATGGTGTAAAGGTGTATCCAGTACCTGTGCGTCCAGCTCCATAATATGAGCCACTTTATTCCACCCAAAGCCAACGAAGCGTCTGTCGTACTCTGGACTGTCCCTTCTCACCATCACATAGGGTTCAAAGTCTGCTTCCCACTGGACCCTGTACGGCGTGGTGGCAGTCCTCCACTTAGCAAAGTTAGTGGGAGCATGGCCCTTCGTCCAGACATGGTATCTAGCAGGAGTACAGGTAGTATGATTCAATGGCATACAAAACCTACATGGAGATAGTGTGACATCTTTTGAATAAGGTTTACATTTGGGTGCCCATCTAGCTGAGGAGTGATTGAACCCAACAATCTGGGAGTCTTCTAGCTGAGGAGTGATTGAACCCAACTGTCTGGGAGTCTTCTAGCTGAGGAGTGATTGAACCCAACTGTCTGGGAATCATTCTAGCTGAGGAGTGATTGAACCCAACTGTCAGAGTCCTTCTAGTTGAGGAGTGATTGAACCCAACTGTCTGGGAATCATTCTAGCTGAGGAGTGATTGAACCCAACTGTCAGAGTCCTTCTAGTTGAGGAGTGATTGAACCCAACTGTCTGGGAATCATTCTAGCTAAGGAGTGATTGAACCCAACTGTCAGAGTCCTTCTAGCTGAGGTGTGATTGAACCCAACTGTCTGGGAGTCCTTCTAGCTGAGGAGTGATTGAACCCAACTGTCTGGGCTCTGTGGCTCAATCTGTCATGTTAATGATGAACATGATCTCTGTGTTGAAAGACAAAGTAACATCTATGCTGCTGCCAGGGGGCAGACTTCATCCCTTAGAGCCAGGGTCAGAGGGATGTTTTACCTTAAATGATCAGTTTAGTTGTTGGCAGGCAAATGGCAAAGTAACATCTGTGCTGCTGCTTACTAAGGAGAATGTGTCCCAGCCCTTGGAGTGTCTTGTTTTAAATAACATGTTTAGGTATTTAAACAGTGTAGAAAGGAAGTTCAGAAGTTCACAAACTGGCCCAGTG